>JAIPRM010012926.1:0-11778 GCA_025469315.1 Stegophylla sp. TES_Ste_2020 | reverse complement strand
TTCCTTTGTTCAGAATCGTTTTACTGAAGAAATGATTTATCGTTTCTTTAAAATTTAATACGCCCGTCAAGAGAATACCACCCGTCGTGCGAAGTACACCAATCGTGCGAAGTATGTCCGGCTTTTTTTTTTTAATTTTCTTCATCAAAAAGTGTAAACAGGTAAAAACTAAAGACACCAAATAATCAATTTTAATAAGAAAAAGTAAAGTAAAGTTAAGAATTGACAAGAGAGCCGGACATACTTTCGCACTATGGATATATTTCGCTCTTCGGGTCGGATACACATTTGTAGGTCAGTAGGTGTGTTGAATTTTGAAAAAAAACGATCATTTACTTCTTCAAATAATACGATTCAAATCAAATATGATAATAATATAGAGAATAATTTATAATAGTCGTAATTTTCAATACACACATAACAGTGACATAGATGCCTCTATATTTCCACAAAAACGGCAGTCATTTTTTTTTTTTTTTTTTACACCAAAGTGTTGGCAATACTTATTTTTGTATAAACGCTAAAGACCACAATTTCAGTACCATCTAGAGGCAAATCCGATTGGAGGCTGATCGAAACTTTTGGACAAGTATTTCCATACGAAAAGTTGTACACAGAAAAAAAAAAAAAGCATCATTGTAAAAACACTAGCTTTTTCATTTCGTTCGGAATCTAAAATTATACAACAATAATTATAATAATTATTAAAATTATTTTATGTAAAATCGAATAAACTTCATGATAACGTAATTATCAATAATATGGCAAACAGATTTTGTTGAGATTTTTTTTTTTTTATTCTAATTTATTTAGTCAAAATACGTTTTTATATAATCTAAACCCTTCCCGAAACGTCGTGCTGGCTACGGCCTTGTGGGGCATGTGCATCCGGTATTCAGTCTGTTCGCATCGCTACATTATATTATTATTATTATACGTTTACGGTTTATTATGTGGTGAGCATTGCGTTCTGACACGTTGACGTCGAGACAAATGGCATATCGAATATACACATCAGACGCGTTGCGTGTGCGTGCGTGTGTGTGTGTGTGTGTGTGTGTGTTTTGGGTCCAAACGTTGTGCACACAAACGAACGAATTAAAAACACATAAATTACGTGTGGTGGATCGCATTGAAAATAAAAAATAGAAAAAACAATAGTAACAACAACGACAACGACATATCGATATTAGGAAATAATATATAAAATAAAATAGAAATAGTATACAAAATAAAATAGTAGCTTTACACCGCCGCCGCCGACGACGCGGTCATATATTATTTACTATTTTCGATTCGATTAATCGCCAAAGGAGGGGGGGAGCCGTAACCCCAAAACCGTCGATAAAATACTGCACGCACGCGCCGACGACTTTTAATGCCACAAAAACAAATCGCCACGTGTTCCGTCCGTGGACGATCGGCTATTGCGCCGAGTCAGCGACCGGACTTAACCCCCCCCCCCCGGCCGTCTCTAACCCACCGAGTTAATGCCACTGTACGCGGGGACAGGAGACAAGAGTGGTTTTATATTTTTTTTTTCTTATTTTTTTGTCCGTTATTTTCCCCCGGCGCAGCTTCTCTCGGCACACGCGGTGAAAAGAAAATCTCGACAAAGAGTACCGCCGAATCGTAGAGACGTCATTTGATTGATTGGGAGGGAGGGGGTGCATTCTCGCCAATTATTTTTAGATTCTGAACGAAGTGAAGAAGCTAGTGTTTTCAGAATGATGTTTATTTTTATTTTTTTCTGTGTACAATCGATCAGCAACTTTTCGAAACCGGATTTGCCTCTAGATGGTACTTTAAAGAGGTCATTTTTTGAATTTCTCAATTCTTCAATTTTTTTTTTTGGAAAAAACTACCTAAAATTTGACGAAAACGACTCGGAAACTATCGTTTTTTGATCCGAACTATATGAAAATTTAAACGTAGATAGAAAATAATATGAGAAAGATTTTGGCGCAAGAAAATTTTGGAATTTTGAAAAAAAATGTTTGGACATTTTTTTTTCTCATTTATTTTTTATATTATTAACTTCCTTCGTTCAGAATCGTTTTATTGAAGAAATGATTAATCGTTTCTTTAAAATTCAATATACCCTTCAAGAGAATCCCACCCAACGAGCGAAGTATGTCCGGCTTTATTTTTAAATACCTATAAATTGACCTACCAAAAATAAAAATATATAAGCGCTGATAAACCTAAGTGTTTTATATATCAAATACTGAGTAATCGTGAACATTTTTTTTGTATTGTTTCGTTTGGAAAAACGTCTTTTTGATGTGTGCCGCCGCGGCCGCTTTGGGTATCTGTGACCCCAGAAAGACGCGGAACGTAATCGTAGGTCGTCGAGCAAAAACGAAAAAAAGAACACATTTCGAAATTGACCGAAATGGAAGGAGAAAAATCCACTGCGAAAAAGCGCCCAGGAATGTCGAGGAGAATAAGGAGCTCGGAGGAGCACCCGACACGATCGCACGTCAACAAGCTCCGTCCACCGGCGGGTTGCGGTCCTCGGTGTCCATCGGCGGCCACCGTATACCGCGGTCGCAGAGACTGCAGAGCCTCTGTTACCGCGGTAACACGCGCCGGACCGTCACGTGGCCGACGGTGAACCGAGATCCTGTAGGAGACACTTCACAGCGGACCGGGACAGGACGCGGACCTACTGAAAACAATCGAATGACAAAATTTCCATCCCCGGCATCCGAGAGGTCAAACGTAATCTGTGGATTTTTTTTTCGGTTTTACAACTCTAGACTCATTATTAATTTTGTTTAATCAAATACAATTATTCTATAAAACAATTAATTATGGGCTGCGGCTAACGCGTCGCTTTAAAACGAGACTCGGGCGCGTACGCGAAACCGTATTTTCGCAGAGAGGTATTTCTTCGTTTTTGGTAAGTGTATGGGAGAAAATCAAAAAAAAACGACCTCTCGAAAGTACCATCTCGGAATCCGAAAAATTCAAAAATGTTGATAAATGCTTAAAAATATATAACTAAGTTATTGTAAAACATTAAAACATACTATGCCGAATTTTATGACATCAAAATCATATATTTTAACAAAAAAATTTGCTTCTCTAATCGTTTCCTTGTACCTTATCATCAAATATTACAAAGAATCACAGTTTCCATTGATGTTACACTTAATAATATTTCCAAACAAAATTAAGCCCTCAGCAAATTTCCTACTCCTACTTATATTACCGAAATTATACAATAATTATATTTATTTTTCCAATAATAATAATAACAAAATAAAATACAAACATTGGAGCAATGCAATTAATATTTACAATGTATAGAGAACCCAATAGTTTTTTCTTAAGATAGGCTTACGTATCTTACCATGTATTCATTAAAATAATTTTGGAAAAATAACAAAAGATATAAATGATTTTAGTGTAAAAAATTATATTTTTGTCATAATTAACAACATTAGCAACCTGCAACAGCGCAAAAAAAATATTTCCGACAACGCAAAATTTTTCTCAACATCGTAAACAACGATCAACAGTGCCTTACAATATACCCTGAATCTTGACTCAAATTCTAATTCAAAAAGTTGCTGTTAGAAACTTGGATAACTTTTATCATATGAAAATATGTTAGTGAAAAAAAAATTAATAAACGTCGTCGTAAGATAAAAATTAATCCGTGGATAATAAAATTTTAAAATTTTTGGCATCTATAGCTAATGACCATCCTAATATATATATATATTTCCCCCTCTGGTGAAAACGCCCGCGGGCTATTATGAAGTCTTTATAAATCATATAAGCGACGTCAGCTATGCATGGTTGTCTTTTTTAGATTTTTCCTACCGCTTTTTATATATTATATAAAAAAAAAAAAAAAAAAACGAATGTATGAACCACAGATTATTACGAACAGTAAAATAATAACAATAATAATATGTAAATTATCTTTTCGCCGCCGCCGCGAATTATGCTAACGCTCGCACATAAGCGTCTGAAGTTTATTGGACAAGAGTAAATAATAGTTTACGTTTATATATATTATATTGTATTATGCTCGACGTACGTATACACCTTTAGCCATATTTTACGGAATGTCGATTATTCTAACTTTCGGTATAAATTTCAAAACTTTCCGCAATTAAATCAACCAAAACCGCACTAAACACAGAACGCTCTGCTAATTAATTAGTCAAAAATTCTCCCTCCCGGGCATAACAGTTTCTCGGAATTTCCGTGGTGTTACGGGTGTATATGAGTAGTTATATAATTGCGACGACGCGACGGGGGTGAAACAAGTGAATGTTTCCCCGGTACAACGATGTTGCAAAACATGTACTTTGTTCCGTGATATAATATTGTACTATAAACTACATTTCCGACAATATAAACTATAATATTATAACATTAAATCTAACGAGTACTGAGAGAAGAACCGGATGCTGAACACACAGGGGCTGAGATGACAGAAAAGAGCTTCCAGACCGTAAGAAATTAATCTGATTTATTGTTCTTTTTAGATTTTTAATTTATCACTTTTATTGTTCACAATGGATTTGTAAATTCAAGTGTATCTGACCCAAAGGATACGGAAGAAGAATACCCGTAGTGCGAAGCATATCCGGCTTTCTTGTCTATACTTATCTTTGCTTTACTTTAATTTACTATATATGTACTTTACTTTACTTTATTTTAGACTATTTGACATTCATTAAAGTAAAAAAAATTCTTATCGAAAAATTTATTAAAAAAATTTCTTGTGCCAAAATATTTCTCATATCCATTGTCTATCTATGCTTAGATTTTCATAAAGTTTGGAATTTTATTTCCGCAAGACTGAAATTGTCTTCCAGCACGAGTCACAGATACTATTTTTTGTCACACCTCATATTATATTTACAATACTCCTTGGACGACTTTCTTTTTCCATGCTAATGGCCTGTAAAGTAACTTTACCGCCAAATCTTATTTATTAATAAATAAAAGGATAAATATAAGGACATCTCTCTTTTTTTTTTTTTTTTCATAGAGCGGGCTGTAAAGTAACTTACTGGACGGATAATAGTCACTTTCGACCGCGCATCTACCCGTATCGAAAATTAAACTTTCAGTGCAGGTGTGACAAAAAAAAAATAGTTTTTTAATAATATCGAACCCGAATAAACGAAATTGAAAATAGATTTATGGAAAAGTTTTGAGTGTCAGTCGACTCGACAAATGGTCATTTTTTTTTTATACTCAGTCAAATCGATCTCTACGTGGTTGGAATATTTATGTAGACAAAATTACGAATTGAACAAGAAAAAAAAAAACAGAGAGAGTGTATGAAGTGAAAAATTGTACTCTAAAATACAATTTTGAATTTTCATTGTTACAGGTGACTAAATCTCCCTAAAAATAAACGATACTTGTAGTGTGTTGAAAATGATGACTAATATTGTTCTCTATTTTACTGACATACTCCGCTCAGAATCGTCTTATCGAAGAAATGATTTATTGTTTTTTTTTTTTTTTTCCTAATTCAATACACCCACAAAGAGCATCCAAGAAGAATACCCATGGTGCAAAGTATATTCGGATTTTTTTCTTTTTTCATCGGCTGTACGTCTAAATAACGTTTTTATGAAATTATTATCTTCATCATATTTTTATTTACACTCGACACCGGAAACAGGACACTCGGGGAAGAGGGTGAGTCGAAAAAGGTTATTTCCATTAGCGTTGTACGTTTTAAAAAATGAAATTAGTGTAATATCTTCCCTGGACACTGCGCATCGTAAACGCCTTTAGAACGAAAAAAAAAAATAATAATAATTTCAACATCGTTTTAAAAAAAACGATATTTACCTACCGTGTTCAGGCGACTCGGTCGTGAATTAATTTAAAACCTAAACACCAACTGTAAAACTTATTTATTTATTTTTTGTTTTTTTGTCTTCCGTCTCGGCACGTCGATTTAATCGTAATTATTAGGGCCCGGAACTTGATGCATTTGCATCTTTTTTTCTCACAATTCTGTTGGTGCTAAACGACTTCTAAAATAAACACATTAACAATATTCGCGATAATCTAAAAAAAATATTGTCTACGATTCTCATACACAGTTTGTAGTGTACGACAACATTTTCACCATTTCGGCTCCACCGTGTGATTCTCGGTGGAGCTGAAAATAAATAAATAAAAAAATTGCTAAAACTTCGACTCTCAAAATTCGTCTCTTCGGTCTCAAAATAATGTTTCCTGCGAAACTTTCGGACGAGTGTTTCCGTATAGATAAAAAAAGGAAAAAAGAGAGTAGAAAGAAATGGACAGAGCATTGTAAAACACTATTTAATATTACGTATTATTATAAATGTACCGTTTCCGCTTCGAATGCACTCTGTAAATCTAAATAAAACGCGAAACGTCGTGACGCGCACCATGTTGTAGGAAATTTTGGCGTTTTCGCGTCATCCCCCCCCTCCCCACTACCTTACACGGTTGTAAAACCAATGCCAATAGAAACGAGATGGAAATTTTAAACGGTACGGAATCACACATAATAATATTATAATAACCGTTTCGATGATAAATCATAAATGAACCGGAGAAAACATAATAATTGCGTTTTCGGCAAAAACGGAACGTCGCACGTGAACAACAGTATAAAACGAGAACGCGAAAGCCCGCGCGCGCGCGTGTGTGTGAGTATAAGTTTATTCTACGCCCCACCCCCCCCCCGTTATACGAGTTTGATAACTAACTATATAAAACTACACAAACCCCGTGCACGTTTATTATTTTGTACCGAAATATACGCATTATTAAGGGTGTATAATATAAATTACTGTAATAATATAGTCACGCATAATATTATTACGTTACACATAACCCTTTACATGTGTCCTAGCTGAAAATACTACGTATAATAACAATAATAATAATAATAATAATAATAATGCATTTATTGTAAAGAATTTACAATAAGTGATAACGTCTCCTTAATGAACAACGAGCATAATAATTAAGGCTCGGAAGTTGTTGCATTTGCATGTTTTTTGTGAGCAATTGGATTTATTGCTAGGCAAGCTAGAAATCCATTTCACGACACCACGTAATAAATATTAAAAGTTTATAGTACATATTTTTGCATATTTGGTGAATTTGTAGTTTTAATAGCATATTTATTAATTTTACAACTTTTCAAAGCATATTTGATGATAAAATTTGAAATTTGGTAATAAAAAAAAACAAAATGAATTCATTTTTAGAGTTTTCATTAGATATTAAATGTATTATTGTTCTTACTATGTGTTTCAAATCAATTTTTATAAACATTAGAAACAAAAAAAAAATATATAAGAAATAATATATTTAGTTTTTCAAAGTATAAATAATTTACGATCTTTTAACTTTTAAAATAATTTTAAAAATATTTAATGGTTCAATGCAACAATTTTTAAGGTAATAACAAAGTTATACTTAAATAAATTAAATTAAAATACATTTAATTAGGTACTTAACAGTTTTTTTTATTTTTATTTACGTTTTTCAAATATATATATATATAATTTAATGGAAAAATTTTAAAAGAAAATTAATTTAGTTTTTGAAACGTTTTTCAAGCAATTATTTTATTTTGTATATTTATTTCTGGAAATGTAAGTTGATTTTACAGTTTCATCATACTCTTTTGAAATAATCTACGAAGCTTCATTAAATCCACCTACTTAAGAGTATTCAATAAGGGCATTGATTAATAAAATATTTGTAATTATGAAAATTTTGTTTGATTAAAAAAAAAAAAGTGCATATTTTTAGAGCATAATTGTACTTTTTTAAACGCCTTATGCATATCTAGTACTTTTTAAGAGCATTAAGTTCCGAGCCCTAATAATAATATTAAATTGAAAAAATAAAAATCCTATGATAATACAAAAATTTGTAAAATGTTTGCTAAAAATAATCATATAAACTTAATGCGTTGATATCGACAACAATTTTTATTTTAATTGTCAACTTAATTGGTGGATCGAAAAAAATCAATACTGTTTTTAAGGGTATTGTCATTTAATAAACGTTTGTTCAAAGGTTAGATTAAATGACTATAATTTTGCTTTTGAGATTGAGCATGAAAATTATGATTATATTTCATAATTAATCAAAAAAGTCGATCAATCGTAAAACAATAATTAATCATTTGTTTAATCAAAAAATATATTATTGATTTCTTGATTAATCGATTAATAGATTTTAAAATCAAATTATAAATTACTGAAATAGTTATTGATTTAATTTTAGAATTTAGATTCTGAGTGGAGTGAAGAATGTATTGAATATTAGGACTTTTAACTAATCATAAACATGTAAATAGTGTAATAAATAAGTTACAACAAAACAATTTTTTTTCGAAAATTTGAAAATTAGTCGTACAATTAAATTAATTTATAAATAAGCGATTAATCGATTTTTTAAATTCTAATAAACAATCGACTTAATCGATTAATCAGTAACAATTTTAATCAATTGAAATAACCGGACGTCCTATTTAATTCTGCAAATCAGAATCGATACACATGTTTATCTAGGGCTGAGTGATTATTTCAAAAAAAAAAAATAATTCTTTTAAACGATTAATCGAATAATTAACCGATTTAATTGGCTAATCGATATCCGCTTTAATCGGTTCGGTTAATTATTAGTCATTAACAAATCGGATTAAAGGTATATACGGGTAGGAGCCTGACGCTGTGTAAAAGAAGTCATAAGCACGTTTAATATTCAAATAGTTATTGTTACGAATTTTAATTGAAACGGTCTCCACGCGTTGCCGCTTGTTTTCGTGTAGGAGACGAAAATATTTAAAACTTTTAATTTCGGACTTTTTTCCCCTGTCAAAATTAAAAAATATATAAAAAAATAATGACCTGATTTCCCGGGTCAGCTGTAGAAATATGACTGCATTTTTTTTCTCTCGTCCGGTTGAAAAATGTGCTACGGTAATTTTAACGTTGTTAATATTTTAGATTTTCGGGTCGTAACGGTAAAGTATTTTTTTTTTTTAATTTTCTACTCTTTCATATTATCTAAACTAAAATCCAAAAGTTTCGTCAAGCTGCTTTATCAGGCAGAAACCCGGAATCGTCTCTCTTTTGAGCGTCATGAACCTATACCGTAAATAACTTCTAACCGGACGTTTTTTGTTCCATTTTCCAAAGCCCCCCCCCCCGTCGTTTAATCCCGTCATCATAGCTGGCTACTGAAGAGGGAATGAGGGACAGTTGCCCTCCTCTCTCCAAAAAAAAAAAGACATATCAGGGACAAAAGTATACTTTTGTCCCTCATGAAACATTTAACTACAAAACCCGTTATTTCATTATTTTAAATGAAAATATTTTCATTTCAATAGGTGCTAACGTTGAAAAGGTTTGATTTCATTTCTATGTAAACTGTAGAACGTAGTAATTGTTTTTGAAATTCCGAATTAAATTTGTTATTTATTATTGACAATAGTATCACTTATGATTATCAGAAAAAAAAAAAAAAAGGAAATCATTTTAAAAATAATTATTATCAGTGGTTAATTTAATTCAAGGTATTGGCCGTTGAGATAAATATGAATATGAATTGTGTACTTAATTCGGGTAACCAAAATGTCCGAAAAACGGCCGGCCATGACAGCTGTCATTTTGTGCTATTCCCAAAATTGAACGACAAAAACACTCATTACCCTTATTCTGTACACTTCCAAATAATAAATATTTTTAAATATAAAAGTGAAATTCCAATTAATAAACGAAATTTACTTTGTATAAATATTTACTTATTTAAAATCTAAATACTGTTGATTTTTGATCACTAAAACACGATTTAAACATGCATCGAATTTGCAATTATAAATATTATTTGTTAAATTTTATTTATTTTTTTTTTTTTTATATATAATAATAATACACATAACAATTTTTTAGTCAAACTGTCTTGTTTAAGCTGAAGCTCCGATCAGAATTGTTTTATTAAAGAATTAATGATTTATCTATTTTTTTAAATTGAACACGCCCACAAAGTCCCTCCTGAGGAATGAAGAATACCCATGGTGTGAAGTATGTGCGCCTTTTTACGTTTTCTTATTTTTATAGCCAAATTGAAATTATATTTTCTTTAAAACCTTAAAAGAATCACTGTAATTAATTTGTAATGGAATAGAACTAATGGCAGCAAATATTAAATATTATTTTAGGATCCACCCATACATTTTCGAACTTATAAGGAAGAATATTTTTTCAATCGTCTGTACTTGAATCGTTTGGTAATTACTAGGGCCCGGAACTTGATGACCTAAAAATATGTAAAAAATGCACTAAAAAAAAAACGCATAAAATTACATTAAAATGTTAAAAAATGACATTAAAAATATATATATTTTACATTTTATACACTCGAAAAAAAGATATTAATATATTCTAAATAATAATCTGGTGAAATTTTTTTTTTTTGACCAAATTCTTAAACTACTACTGTAAAAATGACATTAAGCATTTATGTTTTATATTTTATAAACATGAAAAAAAAAAAAAAATTGAGAATACTCTTGAGGATTCTAAAAATTCCATTTTGTAGAATTTCTACTTTTCTTAAAGTTTTGTTTTTTGACTACTCTGTAACAGTATAATATATGTATCTCAACATTGATAGGTATTTCAAATAATATAAACAAAAATAAAATAAAAGATGAATGAAAAATTTTTAAAAATGCAATTAAATGTACGAAATGTAGAAAAATTTCCCAAAACATTGTATTTTATAATATACGTAAGTTATTATAGAAAATTTTTTATTTAGATTTTAGATAATTCAAATGGGCAATCAAGTTATTTTTAAAATTAAAAATCATCATTATGAAACATATTACCTAATAATTATTGTTCTTTACATAATATACGACACAATAATATGGTAGGTAATGTAAAATCATTGATTATAAATCATTAATAATTATGAATAGTATTTATAATCAATGGTAAAACGTACTTAAATCAATATTCGATTATATTTTATATACCAAATGGCTTATTGGGCGGACACGAGCGAATAATGGAAATCAATATGAATATACTCTCAGACACTCGTGGTGTTTAATACATAATAAACGACCGTTATGGACTGATTCGGAAAACACCCGCAGGTTTCACGGGAATTATACGCCAGCGACGCAACGCTACGACGGCTTTGGTCAAAGGTAATAATATATTCCGGGGTGCTGCGCCCCTTTCGCCCGCACTACCTATAAGACCAAGAGAAAGTCATTTTCCCTTTTTCCCGACGTGCTCCACACATAAGTCACGGTGTACAGGGTGTCCCAGTACGATTTGACAAAGGCAATAATAACTTTTGTTCGTTTAATGATTTTAAATTTTTGTCTGAATCATTACTAAATCGTTGTGCTGCAGCAATAATGACTTATACATTTTTTTCTTCGACATTCATTCGTTCAAATTTTAAATTTTAGAAAAAAATCGAAATAGCCATTTTGCGAATCTGATTTTTAGAAAAATATCGCTGCTTAAATCTCTATAATAAAGATTAATCCGTTCATTTTCTTAGATTTTTTTTAAGTTTGCAAATAATTTAATTTTAAATGAGTTATATCACCAATTGACGTCATAATGTTACTATTGTTATGACGTATTTGACAAAATAATTAAATAGAATTTTTAGATTCTGAGCGAAGTGAAGAAGCTAGTGTTTTTACAATGATGTTTATTTTTTATTTTTTTTTTTTTCTGTGTACAACTTTTCGTATAGAAATAC
>JAIPRM010012925.1:0-11778 GCA_025469315.1 Stegophylla sp. TES_Ste_2020 | reverse complement strand
GTCGTTGACGAGTACGGATCCTGTGATAAGGTCTAAATAGATTTTTTTTTTTGATAATTCAAAAAATTCTCTCATTTTTTCTTTTCCTCCAGAATCGCGAGTCACCCTTACACTGGGTTTATGTCACTCTAAGGTGACATGTCACCCCGGTTGAGAATCACTGTTCTAAAGCATCAGGGAAAACATCTTGAAACCATTTTCGTTTCTTGACGTTAAGAGTTTTGTGTGTCCATTTTTTTGTTTGAACCAATATAATATCACTGCTGTAAGTGGTTTATATTCAGATACAGAATCCATAATTATTTTTAGATACAATGGGCCAATGTATTTTTTAAATGCTTTTTCAGTATTTAAAAATACATCTAGTTAAGACTAGATAATCACCCAACAAAGAAACAATTAATCCACTCCTTGTCCTTTCAAATGATTCTCCAAGAAATGTCATAGAAAACTTTATTTAATTATTTATTACAGGTTTAATGTTTTTACTGTTTTATATTATATCATATTTTATTACTATCACAGTATTTATGATTTTAAATATTCATAGACCACGGTTAGGTTTACAGTGAAAATCAAATTACTTATACAATAAAATACTTCAAATATTATTATAAAATGATTATAATTAAATAATAATCATAAATACATAATGATATATTTATAACGTCGTGTCAATGTTCGCAAGGCCGATGCGATGAAAAACAAAACAGTTTTCACAGTTCTTATTTGTCCGGCGAGTACAACCGATGCAATATCGGACATATCGGACGCACTCACTTTTCAGTTTGGACATGTCAAATTATGTTACGGTTTTGTTTTTTGTTTTAATCGCACCGGCATCATTTTGTATATCGTATTTTCTTATAATTTGTGACTCGTGCTCGATTCTTGACGGCCGAAGCACGTTGAAAATTGAAATTCAGTTGATTTCTCACGTAAACAAAATACTTTCTGCACATCGTAGATATTTATAAAACTAATGTAGGTATAAATAATGATCTAATGACCAAATATTAAAACTTATGTCAATAGATAAATCTTGTATCATATTTTAATTTCTTATATTTATTAAACTTACATAGGTAACTTATATATTTTTAGAAAATATAATTTATTTACCATGTAATATCATATTAAAGTAATTTAACTAGATATATCCTGATATCCATCACTTTTAATATTTTGTCTTTATTTAAATCAACATTCAAATTGAAATAAGTCCTTAGTACAATTTTTTTTTTTTTTAATTAATTATTCAGTTTAGACAATGGGATTTTTTTTATTAACAGTCGAAAATTATACGTAATCCTAAAATCTAAATATGTGTAACTAATGAATTTATAATCAATTATATAACTACAAATATGGCATTACCAATACACCCACCGAAAGTCTCTGACCCGAAGAGCGAAGAATATCAGTAGTGTGAAGTATGTCTGACTTTCTTGTCTATACTTATTTTTACTTTACTTTACTTTATTTTATTTCACTTTAATTTTCTTTTTTATCTAACAAATAAAGAAAAGGAAAAAAAAAATTAGTAAGAAAAAAAAGTTTTAGAAAAATTTCCAAAAATGTTTTTCAAAATTTTCTAGCGCCAAAATTTTTTTCATATTATTGTCTACCTACGTTTAAATTTTCATAAAGTTTGAATCAAAACCTTATGATTTCCGAGTCTTTTTTGTCATATTTTGAGTAGTTTTTCCCAAAAACAAATGGAAGAATTGAGAAATTCAAGAAATTACCTCTCTAATGTACCAGTCTGAGCAGTGCTTGAGTTGGAAAAATAATATAAGGAGGGGACGCAATCAGTGGTGGATACAAGAGGGGGGCTATAAGACGATCGCACTCCCTTGGACCGAGTTTATGTATACATTTATATTATATGTATGTGTACATTACTTATATAAATATAGTTGGAGTATAATTTTAGGGAGATACGCGCTTGTGCGAAAATGATAAAAATCCGATGTATGAAATAATGGTCTGAAATCAAAAATGTATTACCGACCGTTGTAACCTTCCGGAATATCCGAGACTTGTCTAACTTTTTTTTGTAAAAAGGTACAGTAGTACATCCCAGAGGAAAAAAAAATTTCTTGACATATCAATTTGGAAAATTGTAAGTTAGTAACAGATTCAATACCACCAATTTTCCCTTGAGATTCTTATCATTTTCGGACAAGTCCAACCGACCCATAATTGTAATGTTGCTGGAGATCAAAAGTACCCTTTTCAGCTTTGGATTTACTCAACAATTGTGTATGATAACAGTTTAATAGTATGATACATATAAAATACGCATACATTTTAAATTTAGCTTTTTGTTATATATTATAAGTTTGTATTTACCTACCTAAATAAAAATATTGGTATTATATATCAAAGCTGTTGGGTTAAAATTAAATTGAATTTTGTCAATGTAAGCCTTAATTTGTGAAAAATGTACTACCTCAAAAATATATGAAAAAAAAGCATAATAATAATAATAAAAATCCCTCCCTTGCGCAATCACTGGATTCGCTTCTGGACGCAATAATATACTTAATGAAGAACGTCCACCAAAAAAATAGGTACCTCATCATAATGTAGGGAATGAAGCTTGATGTGATATTTAATTGGTTTTGGATGGTAAATGTTTTCTGTAATTATTTTTCCATTTCAAGTTCAACTTCCACATAAATATCTAACTAGAAAATGTACAGTAGGGGCACTTTGATACAGTTTAAAAATACTAATAATATTATATTAATATATATATTATTCTTTGCTCAGAGTGTATACAATCATGGACAATTATTGATTCTATTAATGTATTATAATATTTATAATATACTCTTAGCTCTGTGATATTACTAAAATAAATGCTTTTAATTTGTATCTCGATAATTGTATAAAAAATTTAAAACATCATAATATTTTTCCCGTTTTCAATTTGTTTCTAAATATGTAGCACCAGTTTTAATATAACAGTCAATTGTGAACTGTTACCATTTCGTTCTCAGCGATTCATTTCAATAAATTAGAAAGGGTACGTTAATTTTTTCCACAAAAATAAGAGGGATCCTTACTCCCGCGTTCCTTTCAAGTCAAGCATTAAGTCTGAGACAAATCCGGTTCCAAAAAGTTTCTATTCGAGACTTTTGGACAAGTATTTCTATACGGAAAAGTATTTACAGAAGAAAAATAATAATAATATAGACACCATTGTAAAAACACTAGCTTCTTCACTTCGTTCAGAATCTGAAAAACATTAAATATATTTTCCAATGCAGTGCGAGTGCAGAAGCGTAGCCAAGGTGGAGGCTAAGGGGGCTATAGCCCTCCCCACTGATCGTGATTCAAGCTATTTATACCGTATTGTTCGCACTTAGGTTGTTAGTAAGTTGTAATTAAAAAAAAAAAAAAAAAACCGTCTAAGAAAGAAAATTATACAAGTGTTTCATAAAATTTAATTTAACTAATTTGTAGGTATTGTACTTATCACAGACAACTAAAATACAATGAAGAAAGACAATCTGTAAGTCACATTCAGTCATTTCGTAGTTTAAATTTTTTGTTAAGCAGTTTTTTATAAAATCATAAAGATATTGTATACCTATTTATTTCTCCAAAATAGAAATTTTATACTAAATAAGAAATTTATATTAATAAAACTTGTAAAAATACTCAGTGTGAATAATAATAGAAACAAAGATGTTGAAGTCGAAAAAAATTCACAGAGGAGATTTCAGCATAATGTACTTCAATTATTCAATGTCATGTACAACAGAAAAATGCAGTGATGCGTATAATATCTGAAATAGCATTTTCTTGTTATAGATAAAGAAATCAATTTTATTTTTCTACATGTTGAATATGGAAACTTAGCCCTCCCCATACAAAATTCCTGGTTACGCCAATGTGCGAGTTTATATAATAATACCCATGTAATTGATTCGTCTTCTATTTTCGTTGATCTATAAAAGCCATAATTTTTCTTAGGATAACTTTTAAATAATTCGGTACATTATTGTTGATAATATTGTATTCGAATTATTAAAAAACAGTTTGAAAAAAAAAAATATATATTATTAAAAAAATATGATTATCTCGACTCTAAAGGTACCCATAAAATATCGGCACTCTGGGAAATCACCCAACTAACCCTCCCCTAAGACAATGGCGTACCAAGACTCTTCTTATGGGAGGGGCAAAATTCATTTTGCATTTACTTTCAAACTATAAAAATTCTTAAAATAACTGATACAGCAACTGTATTATACACAAACGTTTCTTATATTTTTGTAAAATATAACATTTAAATACATAAAATAAAAATTTTAGATTCTGAGTGGAGCGAAGAAGCTAGTGTTTATACAATGATGTATTTTTTTCTGTAAACATTTTCTCGAATATAAATAGTACCAGTGGCTATTTTTGTGTTCACTACGACATACTTTGTGCCCTACAAAATCTTAAATGTTCACTACTAAAAATAAAAGTGTGCACCTGCACCTCGAAAATAAAGCAAAGATAAGTAAAGTTTAGACGAGAAAGCCGGACATACTTCGTACAATGGGTGTTCTCAATGGCTATTTTTATGTGCACAACGACTCACTTTGTGCCCTACAAAATTTCATGTGTACACAATCAAAACTCAAAAGTAAAATTGTGTACCTGCGTCTTTATTATTTAAAATATAATATAAAATATTTTGATTATCTTGTCTTATTTATGATTATTAAAAATTAGAATAAGTTTTTAAAAAGAAACAATTTGCTTATATGCTATAGAATACTGATGTTAAGTAAATATCATTGCTAGTAATATTATGTAATTGACAAAGTGATTGTCTCCGTACAAGATACTTGTAATTTATCGCATTATTGAATTATACGCACATATTTTCATACGTATATTCAGAATCAAATTTCGGAAGGACTAGATTTTCTTTGGAAACTATGAACTCCTCCCTTTATAATGCAAATTTTAAAACACTACATATTTAGTAATATATTCTTATGAAGCAAAGAACAAAGTGTTTTTACTATGATTTTTATTTGATAAATATTCGTATTTTTTCATGTTTATTAATTTTTTATTTATTAATTTTTTTTTTTTTTTATGTGTTCAGTGTAGGTACACGTTTTAGTATAGAAATACTAGTTCAAAAGTGTCGATTAACAACATAGTTGAACCTCAATTTGCCTTTAGATGGTATTTTGAGAAATTATTTTTCGAAATACTCAACATTTTCTCAAAATTTGGGAAAAATTACCTGAAATTTCACAAAAAAGACGCGAAAACTATCTTCTTTTCGTGTAAACTATTTGAAAATTTAATTATAGGTAGACAATAATATGAGAAATGTTGTGGCGCAAGAAAATTTTTAAAATGAGAAAAAAAAATATTTATAAATTTTTTCTCATCAAATTTTTTTTTTTTTTACTTGTTTCAGTTAGTAGTGAAATATAAGACAGGCCGAATAAAAAATACATTTGTTTTATTATCATAACAAACTTTATAATTTATGATTGAATTTGTCTTGAATAAACTAAAGCTCAGCTCAAAGCGGTCTTATTGAAGAAATGGTTTATCGTTTCTTTAAAGTTCAATACACCCATCAAGAGTATCCCACCGACGTGCGAAGAACACCCCGACGAGCGAAATACACACTTTTTTTACAGAATTCTCAGTTTATGGGTTAACCTAAATCTTATTCAAATTAAAATATATAGCATGTCTAGTTTTATAAAAAGTTACTGTTGAATTACAAGCGATTTGTCTTGTACAAGAAATTCACGAGTTATTTAATATGGTACTATATAATACATAAAAATATAATGACTAAACTATATAATACATAAAAAAAAACTTATTATTAACGCGGCGATAATCCAAAAACTATTTTTTATGACTTTTTGACCAATATGACACTGAGAAGTGGAATAAAAAAAAGTTTAGTTGAAATTATTTGTATTGTATATTCCAGTCGCGTATTGGACCGTAAATCAGTGAGTAGGTCACATATTGGACTGTTACCGGAATGTTTTAATTTCACAACACAAAAATATTATAAAATAATTTAATTAATTATTTAATTAAAATCTATGTACGAATGAGTTATTATTTAATGATAAAGAAATTAAGATAATGTTATAAAAATCTATCTAGAGCGCAGATAGTAACAGATAGTAGATAACTGAGTTGTCACCTCCTATATGAATTAAGACAAATATACAAAAATATTATATTCTTGATAAAATTAAAATGTGGTTTTTTGAAATGTAAATCAAAAGCAATTATTACAATATGCATATTTGTTCTTTATTTTAATTTGCAATATTAATTATTAATTTAATATGAATAGAAAATGTTTAAACTTATAAAATTAAATAATAGTACTCAATAAACAAATACATTTTGTCTTACAAAGCTTACAAATCTTACAAAGTTGCTCATTGAAAATGAACTGCTAATTATTTTTACAATACGCATAATATGAAAAATAAGCGTTTATAGAAAATGGTATGAACAAATTTGTCAACATGAATTTGATTAGATACGTGAAAATTGTGAAATTAATTGTTCAAAAAAACTTATATTACATACATAAGAACATTTAAGTAGTAAAATAAAACGTTTTTATTCAAATGAGATTTGGTTCGTTTAAAGTTTGACTTAATAGTTTTTAAAAGGTCAAAGGCACACAACTTGCCAATGTTCCGGTTCCATTCCTTGATTTCAATAAACACATATTTTATTTTAAGAACATAGTAAAATATGGAAAGTTTAAGACTACATTACAAAAAAATTACATTAAAAATAAGTTCACTAATTAAATGAAAATTAAAAAGAATGTTTCCTAATCCTATTGCATTGTTGAGTAGACTGTAGTCGTGTCCGTGTCCGGTAATTGGCTCAATACCAAATTCTGTAACGATGATGTTGATTGCAATAACGTTTAGTCTGAAACAAAATGATCAAATGTCAAAAATGGTTAAGCGGTGACGGTTTTTAGCAATATTAGGTAATAATATTACCGCTAATAAGGGTTGATCGATAAGAAAATTGCCTGGCATTAGACAATCCAACTCCGTCGTATCGGTCAATGATGGTGTCAGTGGACGGGAGTTCATAATTGCTTCAATTCGGCGGTACAACATTGTCCCAAACTCTTATAGAGTCAGAGTATACTCTCCCATTACACAAACCATCAGTGAACGGATCTAGGACTTTAATTTGGAGGGGGCGATTAGACAAAAATTGATCAAATATACTTAAAATTAATATATTTTTACACGCATTAGAGCACTCTTACAATACATTTTAAAATTTTTAGGAATGGCGATCACTCCCCTTGGATCCACGCCTGCAAACCGTTATGGTCTTGGCTAACCGCACCGCCGCTTCCCACAAGCCACTAAAGAGTGGGGCATGGGGTAGATTGAAGTGCCATATGGATTCATTTGATCTGTCCCGATGCGACGCAGTTGCTTTTGTACACCAACAAAATTTGTCCCGCAGTCGAGACAAAGCGTTAAAATTACTCATTACGCTATCGGTAATATAGCTGAAAAATATTTTTGAAATTCTTTATAGTTTTTTCAAATATAACAAAAACTTTTGAGTAAATATAGTAAAATAATGTCGTAAACTAAATTATCACGAAATCAATTTTAATTTATTAGATATTATTTTCATCGGTAAACAAAAATAATGAATTTAATACGATTTTAATTTTAACTTTAATTTGAAGTCATGCTTATAAAAATAAATGTCTATAAACTGCAGTGTTCCCGCTTTACAGAGAAATCGGTTGTAAAACATACAACGCTCAGTTTGCGGGCTATCATAGATTTGTTGATTAATTTTTTACCAAATTTTAAAAAAAAAAATTACAAAACTAGTGATAATGATCATTCTTGAAACTTTAGACAAAATAATTTCATATTTGTCTAAGTTATTTTGTATTTTTGTCACAGGCGGATATAAGGGAGGGACTTAGAGGTCTTAAGTATCCCCAGAAAAGTTCCCTTAAAAAGCTTTTGATCCTTACACTTATTATATAAAAATGCAGTAAATCATGACAAAATAGAGATAGATAATAATCGAATATAGAAGGAATAGGCTGAGTAGCTCTTAAGTAATACGTTAAAAATTATGTGCTTTTGAAAATATGAAAAAAATATTTTGGACATTTTTCTAACATTTTTTTTTCCCATTGAATATTTTTTCCTTTATTCATTAGATAAAAAAAAAAAAAAGTAAAGTAAACGAAAGTAAACGAAAGTAAAGTAAAGTAAAGAAAAGTAAAGTAAAGTAAAGTAAAGTAAAGTAAAGTAAAGGCAAGAAATCCGGACATATTTCGCACCATGGATATTCTTCGCTCTTAGAATATCAGATACTCTTGGTGAGTGTATTGAAAATGACGACTATTATTTATATTATTAACTTATTATGTTCAGAATAGTCTTATTAAAAGAATTTATCGTTTCTTTAAAATTCTACAAACCTACCAAGAGTATCTGACTGAAGAGCGAAGAATATCCGTGGTGCGAAGTATATCTGGCTTTCTTGTTTTACTTTACTTTACTTCACTATACTTTTTAATGTCAATATCATAATATTGGGTATTTTATTTTGTACATAGTCCCTTAACATTTGTAATATTTGTTCGCACTGAGGGTCTGAATTTGAAGGACTGGTTCTAAATTAGTACTCTTTTTTATCAAAAAAATGTTTTTGTAATGACAAGCATTTGTATAATTTCACTATGTTAACCATAAATCCTGTGAATTCACTATATAAATAAATGGTTAAAAAAGTCGGACATACTTCGCACCACGGGTGGGATTCTCTTGACGGGTGTATTGAATTTAAAAGAAACGATAAATCATTTCTTCAATAAAACGATTCTGAACAAAAGAAGTTAATAATATAAAAAATAAATGAGAAAAAAAAAATGTTAGAAAAATGTCCAAAATTTTTTTTTCACGTTTTCAAAATTTTCTTGCGCCAAAATCTTTCTTATATGATTATCTATCTATGTTTAAATTTTTATATAGTTCGGATCGAAAAATTATGGTTTCAATTTCAAAAAGTGGCATGAACTACAAGCCCAGACGATTATTATTTTATTAGAAAAATGAATAAAATCTAATGAAGAACAGAAAATTTCAATTTCATAGTACTATCTTATTGTATAAAAACTTAAAAAGCCAGTACTGTTCGCTTCTCGAGCGGAATACGTAATGGTTGTGTTGAACTTTGAAGAAACAATAATTCGTATCTTCAATAAAACGATTCTGAGTCTCCGTTAATTACAGACAAAAATAATTGTGATTTTTATATTGAGTTGATATGTTTGTCAGTTGTAACATATTTAAATTCTATCCGAAATTCGTCCATGATAAGGTATTATCGACACTTTCATGATTTAAACAATATAACTTTTGGAATAGGTAGTAACCAAATAATCTGTGTTAACTATTGATGATAATAGGTGAAAATTTCAAGATTCTTGTCCAATTAGTTTTGGAGTTAAGGGAAATTAATTAAATCGATTTTAAAAAAAATTCGTTTACGGGATATTTTGCCGTTTAACAAAATGTTTCGACAGATTATTTTTGTTTTTGAATAAATTATTGAAAATTACGAATAAAGATTTTTTTAAAGAACCACTTGTGTGATTTATGGTCTAAAAAATTACTGTTTGAAACTTTAGAACAAATATTACAATACGAAAAAGTGTTTCCATAAAAATAAAATACATATATTTTGCCGTTTTTACTTTATAATTACATATTCATTTTTTGGTTTTGGGAGGGGTTTAAACCCGCTAAACCTTCCCCGTAACTACGCCCACTGGGTGAGTATTATAATCTATATAAATTTCATGACAACCATCTATTCAGTGCATTTTGGGCATTAGAAATCCTTAGAATAAGCCTTGCATATATGTACACACACACATACACACACGCGATTTAAGCACATAGTGATAAATTGAAAGTTTAAGACTATATTTTGAAAAAAATGAAAATGAAAAAAGAATGTTTACTAGTTACCTAGTTAATAGTCATATTACATTTTAGAACCAATAGACACTGTATTCGTGTCCGTATAAAACGATTTATTTTCATACTCGTTGAATGGTCTCGAATACATAACCCCACAACGATGACATGGATTGCGCTCACGTTTACCCTGAAACAAAGAACGATATTAATTAAATAGACGGGGATCGTTAGCAATAGGACCCGAATAATAGTGATGAAAATATTTTTACTTAACACATATTCAACTTAATATCTTCCTTTGCTCTGCCCCGAATCTGTCTTTACACGTCGTCATTCCTCCCTGTAAATAAGTCGATGTTTTAAATATACGGTCAATGCGAAGTTAAGAGGGAGGAGGTAGTTATCCTCGATAAATATCATTTAGGAGTGATAATTTTTTGAAATTAAAACGAAAAAAAGTTATATCGCTTTCTAATTTAAAATAATTTTTAGTTAGATTTTAAACACGATATTGAAAACGATTTCCTGTCGTTATTAGTGAGAGTGATCAATTTTTCCTTTGAATGACATTTTTCCTAGATTGAAATTTAAATATCTTATCTATTATTAAAAAAAAGTGACGAAAATTGTCATAGATTGTTCTATAATTGAATTGTTAAATATACTCAATATGAAATTGAAACTGTTATTCATGTGTACACTAACAAAAAACCTAATGACTTGTAGGAATATAATTTGGAACCAATATTTACTTCATGACAATTTTTCATTTCGAATCCATAAGACTTGTTTATCGAAATCCATCTTTAACATAAATCAATCGAGGAATAATTAATTCATAAATTACCTTTGCATCACTCTACTCTTGTTTCTCTTACATCAAATCCGACGACCACTGACAAGTAATCGGCTCTTTCACGTAGATTTCTGCGTGGTCAGATTGGTATAACTGAAAATGATTACGTACTCACGTACTCTACAAATTACACAATTAAAAACCGTTCGGCATTTTCAACCTCAATCGATGTACGACTGGGTCTATACCAGCGGTTCCCAAATTTTTTTCTCTAGGGAACCCTTAGAAAATAATAAAATTTGTGATTGGCGGAACCCAAAGCCAATTAAGTCTTGATTTTTGGACTATTAATAATTATAATCGTGCATCATATTATGTTATATGCGTTATGAGTAGAAATGTAATTTTATAGGAAACTGCAATTTTTTAACCGATTATGAATTGTAGTTTTTTTAACACAGAATTTAAGTTGTTTAACAAAAAATTAAATTTTGTTGCTATCATTTTGAATTTGTTAACGATTTAGATTATTTTTTTAAATTTTTTTCATATTTTTACCTTCTTATCAAAATCTGCGAATAAACATCTTAACTTGAATATTTTTATTTAAAATATTCTGTATTATAAATCAGACATACATTTATATGTCAAATTTATATATTTTAAATTAATTTGTCTCCAAAATTCGATAAATTTGAGTATATAACTACAGAGACAATTAAATTCAAATTCAAACAAAGTTATTTTTTAGATTCTGAACAAAGTGAAAAAGCTAGTGTTTTTAAAATGATGTTTATTTATTTTTTTTTCTGTGTACGACTTTTCGTATAGAAATACTTGTCCAAAAATTTCGATCAATAACTTTTTGAAACCGGATTCGCCTCTAGATTGTACTTTAAAGAGGTCATTTTTTGAATTTCTCAATTCTTCAATTTTTTTTTTGGAAAAAACTACCCAAAATTTGACAAAAACGAC
>JAIPRM010012924.1:0-11778 GCA_025469315.1 Stegophylla sp. TES_Ste_2020 | reverse complement strand
TATATTATTAATTTCCTTTGTTCAGAATCGTTTTACTGAAGAAATGATTTATCGTTTCTTTAAAATTTAATACGCCCGTCAAGAGAATACCACCCGTCGTGCGAAGTATGTCCGGCTTTTTTAAATTCCGAATGAAGCGGAAAAGCTAGTGTTCTTACAATGATGTTTCTTTTTTCCTTTTTTTTTATGTGTACACGTTTTCGTATAGAAATACCTGTCCAAAAGTTTCAAAAAGTAAGTTTTTGAATCAGAACTTTGTTCGAGAAGGTACTTTTGGGAGGTCTGATTTCAAATTCTCATTATTTTTTCCAAAAATGTGGAAAACCTGTCGAAAAATCGAGTAAAATCGGCATAATGTGTTGTAGATGATATTTTCGTAAAATCAAGTAACATGATAAGAAACTTAAAATTTTCATACTTTATCAACAATAGTGTAATACAGATTAAAAATATCTCTGGTAAAACTAAATAATTGCATTCACGATTCATGAATCGTTATGATTATAAAGAAATTGATTGTTATAAACAATATCTACGTGACATCCTGATCATAATCTTGTTTTTAATTCAGAAGAAAAAAAAATATTAATTTAAAAATAAAATATGTAGTCCACTGAGGTACCGATCACTATTTAATATTCAGGGCAAGTAATTTATAAAGTGGGCCAAATTACCATAAAATGCGTAAATATTATACACCCTGCGCGGTCCAAATGATGGCCCTGCATTGGAGCTTAAGTATTTTATTTGGTGTCACTGCTGTTGTTGTCACAACATCGTGTTTCGATTCCGCCGGCTATAATTGAATTATTTTTGTGTAACGTGATTCACGAGTCATCCGAGTACGCGATAAACTTAAAACTAATTGGATTAGTTTTCCGGAAACAATCCGTTCGGAAGTAGATTATTTAAATGTGTACAAAAGTTTTGTGAAATTCTATATCCCCCTCCCCCCTTTTAATACCATTATAAAGACTTATATGTGCCTAGATAATAAATAAAGCGGAAAGTTTTCACGACAACAGCATATTTAAATGGTTTTTATTGAATAATCGGCATACAAAGTTTAGTATATAATACAGCCGGTGAATACAAATTTTGTCCTTTAATAGCCCAACACTATTTATTCATAATGTAGTGGGTAACCGTTTTAATATAATATTCCGTTTGTGCGACTTTGTGTAAATCGATACATGATGTCAGAATTTAAATTTACTGCAATAGAGTTTCATCACGTTCGAAAATAACTTATTCGCAAATCTGCTTTATGTAAATTATTACATGATATTGCTTAATATGTAGTATTAGCTGTAAAACGTAATCTAGTCATTAAACGTTTATCAAATAGTATTGTATACAATATAAGAATCGAAAATGTAATTAATATTGATATAACTTCACATTTAATATTCGTTTTTTCTTTCAAAATGAAAAAAAAAATTATAATTTTTATAGTGGGTAGATTATTATATTTATAAGTTCTCGGTAAAAAAGTAATTTAAAATTAAAATTATTGCGTAAAATATTACAGACGCGGCTCGATGCTCGTGACGCTCTTATTATGGTTACGGGCAATATAATTTAATTAGGAATTAACTTGATTAAAGCACACTACAGTAACGTTGAGCAGCTATCACAGGTTCATATTGGTACTTACCAAATCCAGGGGATGTAATTATAATTATATTACGTCGTTAGAAAAACGTAGGAGTACATAAATTATTACGGCTTTCTGAAATCATCAAAATGTAGTTAATTTTTTATTTTTAATTAATGCGTTTAACTTTTTTGTTCAAATTCTCTGTGTTTTAATTTCGTACAAACGCGTATTTCGGAAATGATCTATTTTAAAGCGAAAATTGCAGAGTATAATCAACATCAACTCCTAAAAACACAAAATCAAACGAGTTTGGTAAAAAAAAAAAAAAAAAATGCAAAGTAAAATAGCATAAAAATCGATATAACTCGGATTTTTCACATTATTTCGGTGAGTATATATTATCTCCTTACGTCGTTTGTATTCGATTCTTACATCAACTGTCGTGACTGGCTAGGTATGAAATGTGACTAATAATACTATAATACCTATATAACATGATGTTTGCGCGAACTCCGTATTGAAGTTTTACGTGGGATTAATAAGAAAAAAAAAAAGAGTAGAAACAAACAAAAATCAAATTTGTCTGATATTATATAATTACCCACACAATTTATTATTACAGTTGTATAATATAAACAGTACCTAAAATAATAATAATGATATGTACACAAAACAACCGCAATATAAATGCACAGTGATGATCACGAATTATTACATATTGAGTCACTGTGATGTGTATAGTGATTATTTATTAGTTATTACGCATAAACTCACAAGTCTCCATAACACTTTACGGCAACAATATATTAGGACTATTGAAATGCCGTTTTTGTGTAGATTCCAGAAGAAGCGATTGCGTAGAATTCGTCTCGTCCATTTGCATTTATACGGAAACGAGTAGGTCCTGTATGCAGTTTGGTGAAATTGATTTTCGCACACAATATTGTTGCTGTACACACACGAGTGTGGAATAAATTATCTCAACAGCGTCGTGGGATTTCGAAAAACGTTTTAACCTCGAAGATGGTTTTATTAAACACACGTATATACCGTTAAAACATATTAATAATATATTCGTGTTTATATTATTGTATTATATACCTGCCATTTAAATAGCGTATTTATATTAAAAATATTTAAAAAACAAAAACCCACACTACCAGGTGAATTTTTTTACATAGATAATGTTGTATAAAAAAAAAACAAAAATAAAAATTGAAAAACCGTTTTATAAGCAGGTACAAACTATATTTATCTACCTATTATGGCCTAGTGTGGTCCAACCTACATATCTATAGTTGCAATTTTTTTAATTTAATTTATACATATAATATAATATGTATGATTAAATTGTTCGATCCAAATGATTATGAAAAAACGTTTCTATAGTTTTTTCGCGTTTACAGTATACTTCACAGCATTGCATTGGCGTGTGATTAGGGATTAGTTGTGGGAGATGTCCAATGTGTTTTTATACAAATTATTTCTTATTTTTAACGTTTTAGTAAATATTCCATTTCCCGACATCGTAAATAATACATATTATGTTCGTGGTAAATTCATTTGAATGCCGTTTTTTCGACCATGTTCTAATAATTGTAAAACCGGATTTTTTAAATAGTTTAACCTGTCCATATATTGTAAATGTATGTAGGTATTTAATTAAAAATTGCTTTTTAAAAGTACTGTTAAAAATTTATCATGTAAAAATTGACTAACTTTCCAGTTGTATTCAAACCGATTAAATCGTATTTTTAAAAACTATACCTTTTCAATAACATTCCAATATATGTGTAGTTATCATTTATGAGAGAAAACTATTGCATTAAAACATAATAATAATTATGTTCGTATACTCTGACAAGAATAAGATGACCATTTTGGTAGTAAAAATAATCTCTGTTACTGAATTTCGAGTTCTGGTGGATAATAGTATTACATATACAGAATGCAGAGAAAGTGAAATGGAAACATTTTGGAGGATATATTAGGGTAATGGGGATGGAAGCCGTAGAGGAGGGTTTACAGTTTCTATGTACCCGAATGTTTTGTAATCCTGAATTTGCATGGATTTGCTGAGTTGGATATTTTCGGGAGTTTGATCAGCAGAAATGCTGATTTTCCAAAGTTCGTGGCTGCCGTTTTCTTTTAATGAGTTTACGTTAATACCCAGGTAGGCATGTGCTCAAGGAAACATCACCAAAAGCACTACTGAGTATTTAAAATTGTGTATTTGAGTGGAAATGAAATTACATTCCGTTAGAAATGCTGCGAAACGTCGTGGACACATTTGTTGTCTACAAACCGTTGTAATACTTCCTGGAGTATGGAGGTCGTAATTTCACCTATGCCGTTTAATATAACGATAATTATTGCATATCAAATTAATTTAGCTTTGAAGAGAAGGTCTTATTAAACTTTACATTTGTGGATAAAATTTTCATTCCGAAAGTAAATATGATGATTATAAAATCAACAGATTTCAACGCTCAGAATATAAAAGCACAACACAATATTCATTGATCTCTTTCAATAAGTAGTATTGAATAAATAATTAAAAATATTTAAAAATTATTAGTCCCTTCATGTACTCATATCATTGGCTAATTAGTAATTCCATGTAATATTAATTAAAAATAAAACAAATACTTTAGATCTTTAACGAGAAATTACTTTGGTAATTAAAAAAAAAATATTTCAATATTAAATACTGTCAAACTTAAAACCGTAAAATACTCAATTTAATTTTAGGCTATACAATATAGAAAATCTCGTGTAAACAAGTGAGGAACTTAATAGAGTGGCTAATTAATATACTAAAAAAAAAAAAAAAATTAAGAAACAAAAATATTTTGTGGAAATTTACCTCTTATATATTTTTAAAAGTTAAATACCTTTTAAAACAGTGTTTCCCAAAGTGGGCGATATCACCTCCTAGGGGCGTTAGAACCACTCAAGAGGGGCATTATAAAAGTCGACAGTGATTGTTTCTATGCGAATATTTTTCATTTTGCAATCACTTAATCGTAATGTACAAATAATTAAATATGTGGGTAATATTTAATTTGTCATTACATACTTATATACATTGGTAGTCATACTTTATAATAAATACACATTTAATATGATTTATCATTTTTTATCTGACCAGACTTATGGTATTGATGCTGTTAGCTTTATTTATTTGACTTTAAATATGTATGCACTAATAAAAGGTACCTAATTAAAAGAAATTTAATTCAAGGGGGTGGTAGGAGATATTATACATCAAAAGGGGCGTTGCGTAAAAAAAGTTTGGAAAACTGTGTTAAAAGTTCCATCTAGAGGTGAATCGTGATTCGAAAATTTCCTTTTCGAAACTTTTAGATAAGTTTTTCTATACGAAAACGTGTACACATAAAAAAATAGAAAAAAAAGAAAAAGAAAAGTAGAAAATAAAAAAATAAACATTATTTTAAAAACCCTAGCTTCTCCACTTCGCTCAGAATCTAAAATAATAATTTTATAATAGTTTACATCGTAGTAAATGTATTATTGTAACTAATTATTTCATAATAATTATTAATACTAATCAGGGTTATTTAAATGTCATTACAATATTCCACTCAACACCGCGTGACGCGTGAAAAGCGTCAGGTTTTGACGTTTATGATTTTTCTAACTCTACTGAAACAAAGTTTTACTCCAGCCGTAAATATCTCACTATTCCGTTTTTGATGTTTATGTACTTAAACGAATGTCCATAAAGCCGTACACTGCGTGTACACATAAACAGTGCGTACATACCATATACGTATATCATAAACATGTTGTGAGGCGTCCATTTACCGAGCACACCCGGTGTTCAAGAATAACAATATCATTTACAGTCCACACTCGTGTTACAATCCGATTTTGGAAACAATTTTCCGACCGCTCATACGGCCCAACCCTTGTACGGCCGGCCATCCGACACCGCCGTGACCCATTGCGATTTGATTTACGACATTATCGCTCGAACAGAATATTATATAGTAGTCGTACAGAGTATAATATTATTACTATATAGTAATATAATAATCACACACAGAAAACGATTATTGCATTGTTGTGTGTAAAGAAAAAAAAGAGAATGAAATTTCTTCGATAATACATATTCTAGAGAATTTATTTCCTCTCTCTCTCTCTTTCGCACGCGCACGACATATATTTACGAAATTATATACCTCTATTTATGTTGGCGCGTCTGCCACGGGCACATATTATAATAATATATGCGATGTATATATATATATATATTATTATTATTATTATACGCGTTATGTAGATATATCGCGTGTACTCCTGTAAATTGCCTCCTATTAAAATATAATATTAAACGTTTTCTTTCCGCGGGCACGTGCAGTGTTCCCCGTTCTCCTCCTCCTGCACAGTGTGTGTGTGTGTGTGTGCACGATCTAAATAATACGCCGCCGCGTTGAATTATCATTATATTTTATTATATTTTCAAAACTTCGCTACTCTCACAGCTGCTGTGCTGCTCTATCGCGTCCGGTTAAGCATCCGCAAAGTACGCGAATATAATAATAATAATAATAATAATATGTAAAACGCCCCGGAGGCAAACTCCCATATCGCAGACGTTACATATATATATATATATATATATATAAATGTATACTAAATTATACGCTTAAAGTGTGTGTATACACCTGTTTAATTATAATAATAATATTATACGCGATAAATGTTTCCGAGACGACCAGAGGCCTCGGGTGTGTTCTCACATGCAGTCATATGACCCCGCGGTGATTTTTCTCATATTTTCACCACGTGCATTATACCTGTGATAATATATAATATATCTACAATAATGGCCAGGCACTGTAATATGTTTGAGGTTTTTATTACACGTCGTCGTCGTCGTCGTCGTCGTCATAGTCATAACGGACGGAACGGTTTACACGAAGTATGTTATGCGCGTATAACATAAATAATATAATATACGCACGCGATGTTATTATTATCATTTATTAAGACGGGAAACAATGTAACGTACGATGTATACGTGTACCATACATACCGTATGGGCTATACATAATAGTCCTCATAATGGACTGCAGTGGGTAGGAAAAATTTGCTTCGGACATCAAAAAAGTAATAAAAAAATAAAATATAATAATAATAATAATAATAATAATGATACGGCCGTTTTAACGGGACCGAAAGCATACACACGAGGATATATTGTGTGTGCACACGTCATGTGTCATGCTATTATAATATCGTCAAGACACGGAGAGAGAGAGAGAGAAAGAGAAACAGAGAGAGAGAGATCGGAAACGAGAAAAAATCTGACCGATAGTATAACAATAATAACGCGTGAAATTGGTTTTTACCTCGAAACTATTTCTTCTCGATACGGCGACAGTGGCAATATAGTGCGGCACAGGACGTTTGCGCACAAAACGCCTGTGCTAACATGTTATAAAACACAAAGTATTATGTTCGAGTATGACGATAAGTCTATCCACTATAATACAATGTACGACGTATATATTCAGTGGCAAAGCTAAGACATTTTTTCGAGGATAAACATACTGTAAAATATTTTTTTAATTTATTTATTTTTATTATTAATAGTTTTAGATTTTTAGTGGAGAACAGAAACTAATAGTTTTTTTCTTTTACAATGCTGGGTTTTTATTTTATTATTTTTTCTACACGAAACAGTGTTCGGATCAGTAAGTATAAAATAGGTTTCTGATGGAGAATTTTGTTCACATGGTACCTACTTAAAAGAGATGGTTTTTAAAAATTTCTTGGTGTAAGATATCATAGGTACAATAAATTTATATAATAATAATAATAATTAGAGTTCGGTAATTTGTTTGTGAGATTGAATTATGTTTGCACGTCGCCGCACGATCTCGGACGGTCCGACGCGGCCTTGCACAAACAGTAAAAATAGTAATAATAATAAACGTTTTATTGTGAGTCTCTGCGCAGGAATTATTCCAACGCGTCTACGCGTTATAATCATTATTATTATTTCTGTCTGTACAGAGCCCGAAACGGCTATATTATAATACACCTGACTCTTTGGAAACGTGTCTTTGGCTCGGCGCGTGCACATTAATCACAAAACGTACACACACCGACAACAATGGCACACAAAAGACGCGCGTTGCAGGACTGCTTTTATATTAATGTGTCGAATACGTTTTTCGTCCTGTCGTCGCGAACGCGAGCTCGCTCCAACATCTTTATGATAATGATAATGATAATAATAACGGGGCGACCCGTGGCTTAGTCGTCAGTGTTGTTGTATTTGGACTTCGTGTCCGGGGCACGACTAGAGATTAAAAACGGCACTGTGCGACACACGTGATGACGGCTTTTCACACGACCGCTGTCATCGTGACGTGGACGTCCGTTCGCGAGAATCGAGCGACGCACGACGAGACGGCCGCAGCTTGTGGATGAACGGTGGAAATTTTCCCATAAGAAAGACATATATATATATATATATATAAATACCTCTTATATAGAGGTTATTTGTCGAAATTTTCAATAGTTCTCTCAAAATTTGGGAAAAACTACCTAAAATTTGACTAAAAAACTCGGAAACTATCTTTTTTTAACTCAGACTTTATGAAAATTTAAATATAGATAGACAATGATATGAAAAGTATTTTAGCGCAAGAAAATTTTGAAAATGTGAAAAAAAATTTGGACATTTTTTTCTAACACTTTGTTTTTCTCATGAAATGTTTTTTTTTTTTTACTTCTCTCAGTTAATAGAGAAATGTAAAAATGGCCGAGAGAAAATTAAATTTTTATTGTTATCATAACAAACTTTATAATTTTCTAGTAAAATCGTCTTGAATTAATTAAATCTCCGCTCAGAATCGTCTTATCGAATAAATGATTTATTGTTTCTTTAAAATTCAATACAGCCACAAGATTATCCCACTCGTGAGGGGCAAAGGATATCCAAGGTGCGAAGTACGTCCTTTTTTTCTTTTTTTTTTTAATTCCTTCAGCCAAGAAAAAGGATTTTCGTTTGTTGGACTTAGTTTGTGGAATAAGAATATAACTGCGTTAACCCGTATAATATTTCAACAATGAAAACAGTATTAAATCCATTCCCTTCGTGTACTTATATTTTAAGCCACCGTGTGTAATAACGTCGTCGTGAATTATATATAAACCCGTCACAATATGCGGTTTATCATCTCGCCGTGTATGCCTTTATATACTACCACACATTATTATTACATACGCGATTGTATGCGTTTGCCAATAACGCGGTATTATATTGAAGATTTTTCCCAAAAATGTTTCGCAATGGGTATTAAGGTACGTTGACGTCGCGTAATTCAATATAACAATCAAATCGATCTTTCCGCAGTCGGAATTTCATAATTATTATTGCTGCGGTGTATTTGAAGTTCACGTCAGTCGAGAGAAAAACCACAATAACAGATATCCGCGTACGCATGAAATTGATTCCAAATATGAATAAATATTAATATGTTTCTCTAATTTTTTTCTTTTTATAAATCTATCCCATTATTGTTATTATTAATTTACTATACTTCCATCTTCTTTTTTTTTTTTTAAACAAATAAGATTAGTCATTTTACCATCCGTTACTTATCATTATTCTTATTTATTTTTTTTTTTGACCGTGTACTTATTTTCTCTTGTAACGCATAGTTTTATCGATTTTGTTTCCGACGATTTTGTATCAGCTGTTTAATTTTATGAAAAATGATAAAGATTTATACCTAATAAAAAATTATTGTTTTCTAGTTATCGAGAAAACAACATATAGTCTAGTACTACCGGTACTCACGTGAAATTATTAGTTCAGAATTTTTATGTCTTTATTATAATGCGAGTAAATTATAAATGTTTTGACTTTGCGTTTTTAATTACGAGACATTCATAATACGTTTTTACAATCTCTGCAGTTGCGATCAAATTAAAAACAAAACAAAAATCACGATGACAATAGACAGTACTTACGTAAAAATGGTTGTTTCCTGTTTGACAATGTTGTCAGTTACAATAGTGCCTATACGTACATTCGTATACACGAGTAAAATTACAATACTTTTCATGATAATTATAATAATAATTAATACAGAGAGCTAAAACGGTTGGTTGACTTTTATCAGTGAATACTAATAATTATTATTGGTGTCGTAAAATCTGGGCGTGTATTGGAACACGGGCCTTGGAATCGGTGACGCGTATGCTGTTGCTGTGGTGTTCAGAATTATTTCAAGAGCCGTATAATATTATTCTCGTACAGCGCGTATTCTCTACCACCCACTCGACACCTACAAAACGTAAAAACGAGTTGCCACTTCTACGTTAATAAGTATAGTTCATGCACTCCAATGAGTCAATGCATCATCGGTCATGATTTATCGCGTATTGTATTGTATTCGTGCTACACGGAATTTCTTGCAAAGAATAACTTGCGCTCGTCGTTGTAATGCAGGGGTGGTAAATTTTTGTGGCCTTGAATGCCCAAAATCAACCGGCTTAGATTTCCCCCGCTTACAATGAAATTATTAAAAATATTTCAGGTATAAAATCAGTCGCTTAAAAAATTCCGGAAACCCAGAAAACAAACAAATGATTTTAAAAATAATGTCACTTAACTGAGTAAATTAATTGCTTAATGTGTGTTTTTTGTTTGCAAATTTCGATGCCAACTTATTTTTATATAAGGTTCGTAATTAGAAACTTTTAATTAAAGTATACGTGCTGTGCACTGCAACACTCTTCCGGTAGTCAGTTTCTTTAAGTCAGACTTTAGAAAATTCATTTCCATGCAGTGCTGTAGCGAATAATTTCAGCACCTCAGACAAAGTATCCAGCTGCGCCTTTTAAATTCCTCTATGCATCAATACCCTCGCCAAGCTTCTATGAAAATAAAAATGTATTTAATAAAAACATTTTTAATAAAAAATAAATAAAATACAAGTTTATCGATTTTATCGTGTTATTACCGGAATTTCCATACATATCAGAAAACTCACGAATATTCTCGAACGTTCTAAATAAAAATAATCTTACAATATGAGCATATTAATTATTATATAAAAAAAAAAAAACCATCAACTAAAAATACGCGATAAATGGAATGATATGAATTTAACTACAATTTCATCGGGAAAAATGAAAATCGATTGAATGGTAGAATTGTTTTTTTCATCTTAAAATTATTCAATTTGAGGATTGAGTATTATATATATATGTGTGTGTGTAAAAAAATATATAAAAAAATGAATTCTCAGATTTGGCTTTGAAATGAAAAATATTTTTGAATTTTGGGAGTAGAGCCTAGAAGCTTTTTCTTTTATACCGGTCTCCTTACGTCTATGGCATAGAGTCTGACTCATATAAAAAAGTAATTTAACCAACTCAAAATTTTTTTGTCGAATTTATTCCTATACATAGTACATATCAGTATGAAATCAGTCAATTGACCTGTACAAATTCACAGAGAGAAATTCAAGTGGTACCGAAATTATATGAACAGCAGCTTAGGCGGCTGTCTGCCTTATAACAGTTATAATATATAATAATGGTTTCCGTTTATGATTCGCTGTAAATACTTGTTGTTCCGATACGAAAATAAATTTTTGGGTCATCCATAATAATTTTGGACAGACGGGTGGTGATTATAAACGCGATTGGAGAGTCAGTGTCATGATTAAAGACGTTAGAGTTTAAAGTATCTATAACCGTGGTCGGCGTGAATATGTATTATGCATGGAAAAATCATTACCGAGAAAATTTATGTCCCGTTCGACTCAATCTAATAACGATTTTGTATTAAAATACCGTGTAAAAATGATATTTTTCACGCCGCGCTGCCGTTCAAAACACTTTTACACTTGTTGACTGTAATATTATAATATACTAATAACACGCCTGCCGATTATTCATGTATGCGCAATAGATGTTTTTTTTTGTAATAGAAATAAAAGCTTAACTTGTTCTCATACTTGGTTGTTAATCAGTTGCGGTATTTTTTTGCAATTGATAGAAAAAAAGCCGGACATACTTCGCACGATGGGTGTACTTCGCACGACGGGTGGTATTCTCTTGACGAGCGTATTAAATTTTAAAGAAACGATAAATCATTTCTTCAGTAAAACGATTCTGAACAAAGG
>JAIPRM010012923.1:0-11780 GCA_025469315.1 Stegophylla sp. TES_Ste_2020 | reverse complement strand
TTAAAAAATAGTGTTATTCATTATAAATATACATAGAAATGTGTTCAGTTACATAGTTACATAACATCAGTCCATTGAATATATAATAGAATAAGATCACATTAATTTAAACATGAGTAATAATATTACATGTAGGTATGGTAAAATTAAATAGTATAATATAATAACAATCAACAAAATAAAATAAATTACCTTATATAGTTATATAACAGTTCAGTTCATAATAAAACAAAATTAGTAACACAATATTAAATGTTTAAAAAAAATTAAAAGATTATAATATAAAAATAGATTAATGTTCATCGTCTGACCTATTACCAATCTCATTGAAAGTTTCTTCTTCGACTAGTGTTCTATAAAACCATAATATACGTATATTCGGGAGGAACATATTTTGATGCCAAAGTTTGGACATCTTGAAATTTTGCTGACTTAACGCATAACGGTCCATTATATAATATAATTATTAATTATTAAATATAATTATTTACGTACTTACATATTTGATAAGTGAAAACTGACTGAGAATATTTTTTAGTAATATATAGTACTGATAGTACAGAAAACATATTGTACAAAATACAGTGTAGACAACATTCTGAGCAAAAACCAGATAACACCGGAGTTATCTGGTTTTTCAACGGAAAAAAAAAAAAAACCAGACAACTCCATTTACTTTATATCTCCTATACAAATTCGGATTTGACTCGTTCTTGCACAGGTATACTCGTAATTTTTTTCTTGATAATAAACTACCGAAACCCCGTTTTCTAAAAAAAATGCAGTTATCTCGTTCTTGCACGGACCCCTTCGTCTCTATTGTTCTCGAAAATATTCAACGCAACGACGGCCGCCGTGGAATCAAGATCAGTGAACGAAAACGGGAGCTAATTATTTTTCGAAATCGTTTTCATCTTAACACATTAATTTCGTGGGCGTTCGAAAGAAGTTAAATTAAATTTTATACCGCCGTCTCGCGACGAGGTGGTAAACAAAATGATTAAGGCCCTCGACAAAGAAATCGCTGTTCTATAATCGCTTTTCTTCGAATCTAGGCCTCGATATAATTAATACTGAATGAAAGAAGCTCGGTGACAATAAAAAAAAAAAAAAAAAAAATGAAATAAACAATTTTTCCCCGAACAAAATAATTGAATACGCAGAGCTGCAGGTAGAGAAAAATTCAAGAAATTGGATTGACAGAAGAGCATGAGAAAAAAAAATCTCATCAGACATACTTCGCACCATATGGGTATTCTCCACTCCTTAGACACGGATGATTTTGGTAGGTGTATTGGATTTTAACAAATTGATATCACATAACTTCAGTTATGACGATTCTGAGCAAAACTTCAGTGTGTTTATTCGAGAAAATTTTACTTAAAAAATTAAAAAGTTTGTTATTATGATGAAAAAAAAAAAAAACAAAAAAAACATTTTTTGGCTCAGTTTTATATTTCACAATGAAAAAAAAAAAAAAAAAAACAGGAAAAAAAATCATTAGAAAAAAATTTCTTTGTTACGTTTTTACGCTCCAAAAAATTTGCATATTATTTTCTGTATAAATTTAAATTTTCATAAAGTCTAAACTAAAAAAAAAATACTGTTTCCTAACCTTGTTTAGAAAAATATTTTGGGAAGTTTTTTTTTCTAAATATTCGAGAAATCTATTGAACAGTTGAAAATTTAGAAAAATTTATTCTTTCAAAAGTTCCGTATAGAGACAATTTTTCAATTTTGAAATGAAACTACTTTCGTGAGATAAGTAAGGCAAACAACTGTATAACATTGAGGAAGTGACGTCATTTATTTCCGGTCACAATAATTACCTAGAAAATCATATTATAGTAAATAAAAAAGTGATGAGAGTTATCCGCCGTTAGTTCTGAATGATTTTTTTTTTCTTTTATTATTATCTAATAATTATTACTATTTAAATTACCACCCCTATGAAAAATTATAAGTGTGTATAATATCTTTAAAATTTTACTTTATTACTGATTGTGATAAGTACGTTTCCTTGATAGAATCATATTATTCGTTAGTAGTATTGAACTAAGGCCCGGATTTAAATGCACTAAAAATCATCGAAAAATGCTCTAAAAAACAGTCAAAAATGCAATTAAAAAAAAAATGTATTTTCCCTTAAAAATGCCATAAAAAAAAAAAATGCATTTTAAAGCAAAAATGCACTGCAAAAAGATGCTATAAATTTAAATATTTTAATATTTGCCGTCTGTCGAGTCCATAAGTAAGGACCATAAGTAAAGATAAAATTCAAACTTTTTTAGCAATTACAGAGAGATTTATAGATATTATTAAGGAAAAAACCAAAAAAAAAAAAATAAATAAATAAACATGAATAGTAATATTTTTAATTAGCTAAATTTAAATTATTGACTTGTATAATATGTACAGATATTATTATAAATTAACGTTGTAGGTTTATTTTTCAAATATGCATTAAAACGAATAAAAAATACTGAAAATGCCATAAAAATAAGAAAACATCAAAATATACAAAATAAAAGTTTTAGTTTTGAGGTGTCTGTTAGATGAAACAAATTTTGTAGTTGGAATGCATTTCCTAAGATTATCCAAAAAAAAAAAAATTTGAATTTTGCATTGAAAACCGGGCCCTATATATTTAACATTAATAAAAGCGGTTCAAACGTATTTTACATTCTGAACGAAGTGAAGAAGTTAGTGTTTTTACAATGATGTTTATTTTGTACTTTAAAGAGGTCATTTTTTGAATTTCTCAATTATTCAATTTTTTTTTTGAAAAAAACTACCCAAAAATTTGACAAAAACGACTCGGAAACCATCATTTTTTGATCCGAACTATATGAAAATATAGAAAACATAAATAGAAAATCATATAAGAAAGATTTTGGCGCAAGAAAATTTTGAAAATGTAAAAAAAAAATTTTGTACATTTTTCTAACATTTTTTTTTTTTTTGTTTCTCATTTATTTTTTATATTATATTAACTTTCTTCGTTCAGAATCCCACCCGTCATGCGAAGAACAGACGTATAGATTGAAATGGGAATTGTATTTCATTTTCAGTTTGGTTTTGACCTAAAAAGGCCAAATATCATATTCAACCATATATTATGCAGGAATCCTTAATAACATTAAAAATTTTACGTGTGAAGCTCAAGGATTCGTTTCCTTTGTACCTTGTACCGATATATTCATGACCATAAAAATATAAAACACACCACTGTGAAATAATTTCTTTTCGGTTCGCACAAACACACTCGAGCACTGCGCCACAGAGGCACACGACACATTTACACACGCACACACACACACACACACACACACACACACACACACTCACTACGCACATGTGTATTGATAAAACTTTTGAACTTAAAAGTAATAGCAGCACACGAGTTTAAACCGTTAACACGGAATCCCAAGTATTATTATTATTATTATTATTATTATTATTATTATTAACTTATTAAGACGGTCAAAATTATATTATATTTAGTACGGTGCGAGGTAAAGTTTATAACGCAATTACGACGGTTTATTGAATTATAAATCCTATAACAGTATAATATTAAATGTAATATTACGAATTGCTGCGACGCGATGATCTACGGTTGGAAATTGATCATCATCGCTGTACAGGTGGTAATGAAGAAAAAAGATACCACTTGCTGCGAAATGTATACTCGTTATTATTATTATTATTATTATTATTATTATAGCTTAGGATACAATCGTTTAATAGTGAAGTCGTTATGTAGCAAAGTCGTCTTTAAATGAAAAAAAAATTTCGCTCCTCACGTGGTGGGTGTAACTTATAAGTAATTCTACAAAGTGGCTATTATCGAAATTTTTCAAAAATCGTGTTTGGCGGTTTTGAATTTTGGATTTTTTTCCACCATGGTAAAAGATTGGCTACAAGTCACATATTATGTTAAAAAAAAAAAACGGAAATTTCAATATTTGCTTTATATTAGAAGTAATAACTACTGACTTTCCGATTAATTTACATATACTGTGTAAACGAGGTCAAAAATACAGTGTGCAATTAAAATTTCGTAACGATTAATAGCGCTACTAACGGCGGCGGGTGAAATGAAACGAATCGCAAAATAATTATCATCTCTACTGCTGCTTGAATTGTTAGTGTTCAATATATAGTTTCGAGATTTTTTAACTTTATCGTGATAACCTTTTTTTTTTCACCATATCTACTAAACGTCGGACGGGACCATTTACCTCCACTGTCCATTCTCCTCAAAAAGAAAATCCCTTTTTCCTCCACAAATAAAATACCACATTCTACCTCCACTTTCCATATTCCTCCAAATTAATATTTTCTTTCTACGGCTATATTATGCTTAAATGGACAAACATTTTGAAGAACTGCACTGTGTATGATATAATTCCATGGGAGTAGCCAGGGTGAAACAGCCCCCCCTCCCCGTACTTCCCCCCCTGCATCTGAAATTGAATTATAATATATCTTTATACATATTATACCAAACGTTAATTCTCTCGAAATATTAAATAAGATATAAGGACATGAAGTATAAAAAAAAAATAGTTTAGCGGAGACTAAACTAACGTTTAAGCCAGTAAAACGCAGTTTAAAATGGTTATGCTGGGGAACAGTACGGGACAATAGAATTTGATTTTCGGTGGGATAGGAGGAATGCGGGAAGTGGAGGAAAATGGAATAGGATTTTTCGAGGAATATGCCACCACGTCAGCGTTGTAATCGGCCAATCCGATTTTCCTTTTGTATTACACAGTTCACTGATACAATAAACAAAAATACACAGTTCGCCATCAACAATAATTGTCGTATAACACTATTAATTGACGCCCTATAAATAACTGTCCACTTTCTATTGTCGCGCTATCAATTGACAATAATAATTACTATCTACTGACGGAACGATAACATGACGTGGAAAAACGCGCGGGTACAGTGTAGTTTATTTTTCTAGGGCGACGAAAAACGGCGGCAACAACGACCCCGTGAACTCGATTGATCGTTGAACGACAAACCCAATTGATTTTCTGCTAAGACTTTATTGTCTCATAGATTATTGGAAATGATACGTTTGAGAGCAAAACATGTCTTTCCAGGGTTTGTGCGACAAAAAATATAGGCTAATAGACTGATATGATATTAAGCAGTCAAGAGGTTTACCCTCGACATTAATACGTCACCAGAGAAATGTGAAATGAGATAATTCCGGGACAGGTCTTAAGGGGTGATTAAACATTAAACACCAGGAGTGTGTTTTACACACACACACAAAATATATGTTAGCTTTAATATAAAATATTAACGAGATGTGCTCGAGCAGTGCAATGATTTGAATCACGAAAAACGTTCAGCCCTGAAAACTCTATTCTTTAACTCTTCTCTTGAACTATAATAGCTGTAAAATTGGTTGTTATCTCATTAGAAAAGTGCTCATGGCTTATAAAGTAAATGCTGAATGTGAAAGCATATTTCTTTTTATTGTTATAACCTATTTAACCATTGAAAAAAAGACGGTCAATTTTAACTCGGTTTTGTTATAACAACGAAAATTCACGAAACTGGAGAACAGATTTAGTATTATTGTTAGAATCAATTGTAGCTACGCGAAGGTCCATGAAGATTTTCACGATTGTGTACTTTGAATTGTTAATTCATACAACATAAAAAGTAATATAGGGAAAAAAAAATGAATTCTATGTAAACATGTTAATATAGTCGAAAAGTGCAGTTTTTATTTTAATAATCTTTACATTGACGCTTGAAACTTCCACAATTATTTATAATAATTTAGTTGTTTAAATTCTTATTGGAATCATCGTATTGGAAAGGAATAGTATAATAAATTGGTATTCAATAGGTTTTTTTTTTTTTTTTTTTTAAAGCTATAATAACATCTATCAGCCAGTGGCGTAGATGAAGCTCCACCAAAGATGCGGCGATTTGTAAATTATTCTTAGCCAAAAATATTTTTTCATCATTCTTATAATAAAACGCTCGTTTTCTTTGCCAATCAAATTTTTAACAATAATCATGCTTTCTGAATGTAATTCGGTCTCCTCGAGCTAATTAAATAAACCATAGAACAATGTCATATTCATAAAATTGATAATATATAACTCGTTTTTGTGTGAAAATTCGTAATTTATGATAAAAGTAAAAGAATTTGATACCTAGTACATATCTATCATTATAAATTTATAAATGAAACAGATATTTCGTAAAAAATAATGTATAATAATTTGCTTAAATCTTATAGCTAAAAAAATCATTGTTGTCAGTGACAAATTGAACAAATTTCAACGAGTGTTACTTAATTTCACTCAAAATAAAATTTTTAAATTAAGTATTATTCCCACGTATTAGTTACAATATTATCCAAATCGTCTATTTCTTCCTCTTTTAAAAATGACCCTTGGTAAATGAACGTTTATAATAATCATAAATGTATAATATTACATCTCGACGAAAAACAAAAACCCCGCCAAGTAGGGGGCGATCCACCCATCGCCCTCCCCTCAAATACGCCACTGCCATCAGTGACAAATACAGAGTGATAGAACGACGTAATGTAATAACATAAATAAAATGTAACGTATAATAACTGTGTCTTTTTAAGTAATTGTTAGTTGATTATAATAATAAGTGTTCGCGAAAAAGTAAACTTCCGTGAACAGCTTCTTGGGCACTGACTTTACAAGAGCTACTAACAAATTTTTCCGGTAAACTTTAGACCAGTGACTCTCGACCTTTTTAAAGGCCCCCTAAAGAGCAAAATATCTTTCGAGACTTAATGGAAAAAATATGTACTCATAAAGCTGGACAGGATTTTCCTACCTCAATGAGTTGAATGTTCAATAAATTCTCAAATCTGTTGATCTGCTATAGATATTTCAATGTTTTTATTGAAAATGATCAGAAAAAATATTACGATTACAGACAAGCCATGGGACGTCGTTTAGTGGTGTATCTGTGTGTGTTCAGTTTTTATTTTACTCCAATATTTAGGCCTAAGTGTAAATATATATTATGCTCAACAAATCACGTTCATGTTTTTTTTTTAAACTCGCAATCAGTATGGTTTTATTTTGAACGGGTCAAAAGCGACTTCGCGTAAATAATAAATTGTTGAAATAACGTCATATTATTATATGAAATGCCTATGAATACGAATAACGCGAACTCGTCGAACGCGACTATTTTCATTTTCCGGACGCGCGTTAATTTTTTTATTTATTTTATTTTATTTTATTTTATTTTTTTTCCATCAACACATTATTAATTCACATTGAATTACGCCTTTTAATAACACGTTTATAATATTATCCGATTTCATAAACGTTCGGCCGAATCGACGGCGGCGGTGGTGTTGGTTGCGTGCAGAGTGACGGGTGTGCGTGTTTTGACACGGATTAACAAAAATAATCATCATTTATCGCGATTCGATTGAAAATTTATTTATAATATATTCACGACACCATCCCCCTCCGCCCTCCCCCCCCCGTTTATCTGCAACACACACACACACACACACACACATCGGATTTCCCATACGCGCCAACAGAGCGTAGCCATCGGTCAATCGGTACGGAAACCCATATTTGCCGTCGCACGAATAAATATTTCATTAATTATTACAGTGGCGTTCTCGTGATATTCCAATGAGATGGAGGAGGAGGATGAGAATTTTTTTTTTTTTGAAAATAAGCAACAGTGGTATCACCTCACAACTCTAATATTATTATATCGAATATTAATATAATAATTATATTGTGTCATCAGGTCGGGTTTATTGTGATTTTTTATTGAAATTAATAAACATTTTGACAATGACAATTACTGAATTCTTATCAGTTGTCTTCGAGATCCAATAGACACGATAAACAACGCTATGCTCGACTCGAAATTGATTAAATATTTTTGAAATTTTGTAGGAAAATGTTTGTGACCGTTTTTATGGTTTTTTATGGTTTTAAATTTCTTGCTGCGTTATTTTGGAAGTCATGTTAAAAAGCAATTGTTTTCAATTTTTTCGAAAAATTTCGGTAATTGCATATTTTGCCGTTTTTTCGACAGATTTTCCACGATTTTGGAAAAAATATAGAGAAATTTTAAAAATCACCTCTATAAAGTGCCATTCGAGTATGATTTCAGATCTGTTTACCGACCGAAATTTTTGGACAAGTATTTATGTACGAAAAAGTGTTTATAGAAAGAGAAAAAGAAATTAAAAAATAAAAACAAATAAACATCATTGTAAAATTATAAGCTTTTTCGCATTGCTCAGAATACTAAAAATTCATGTCGGGAAGGGATCTATCCCCCATATCCCCCTCCGTGAGAACGCCCGCGCATTAATAATTTTCGAAAACCGCGAAATCCTTGCAGCGAACACGTTAAATATTTATTTATAAGTATAACGAACGACTGTTATGGAAAATAATATAATAATAATAATAATAATAATAACGTGTATTGTCTGCTAAGCAGAAGACGCACGTCGTCTCCGGGGGGAGGGGGGGGGAATTAAGCCCCCGGGTTAATTTTAGTCGAAGAAAATACACGACCGCCGCTCCGTTCCGACGGCATTAGCGTTTTTTTTATTCTATTTTTTCTTTTTTTTTTGTCTCGAAAATCCGCATTAAAAGACACCGCCGTTTCGCGTGCTGCTGTTGTACAGACTTGATCACTTTGGGGATTCGAGCGGAGCGTCGTCGTTTGTTCGACGTGCAAATTCGTCCAATAACAGTAAAAAGATAATACAATACATAATAATATTGCACCGAGTCACGCGGGGGGTTCAAAAACAACGAGTCATCGTTGTAGCCGAGTAAGATTGAAACGAAAATTTTTAATTATTATCCTTTTTAAAAACTGTTTATTCTAATCGCCCCCCCCCCCAGGTAAACGAGTGTTTTACTCCGTCCGAAATCGGGCGCGACTGACTTTTGCGATCGATTGAAACACCTATTTCCTCCAAAATTCAAATTCCATTTTCCATCAAAAAAAAAGGTCTATCCCGTTTTCCTCCACTGATACCTAATATTACTTACTGTTATTTAACAAATTTTCAAATCATTGATTTTTGCAAACACTGCAGAGACGTATATATAATACATTTATTTTAATATCATATTATGAACAGTGATTAAAAAAGAAAGAATGAAGGTAATTAGTTTACAAATACAAATACTAAATACTAAATAATATTTTTGTAATTATTTGACATTTTCTCAAAAAATGCAAAAACAAAAGAGCAAATGCAATTTTTCTAATATATATATATATATATATATATATATCAGTTTGAATTTCAATAGTTACCTAATAATAATTTCTTTTTTTCCCAATTGTATTATTGCTTTATCGTTAGCTTCTCGGCGTTTATTTGCTAATAATCTTTGGACTTTGTTGGTGTTTGAATACTCCTGATTTTACAATATATATATCGTTCGAAGACGGGGGGCAATACAGGGGGGTGGGGCTGTCCCATCGTCGTTACGTCCATGAAAGTATATCATACACAGTTATTTAAAATGTTTGTCCAATTACATAATAAAACCGTAGAAAAATAATATTTGGAGAAATATGGAAGCTGGGAGGAGAATGGTACTTTATTTATGGAGGAAAAAGGACTTTATTTTTTTTATTTATTTATTTATTTATTTATTTATTTATTTTTCTTTGAGGAGAATGGACAGTGGAGGACAATGGAATCTGATTTTTGGAGAAAAAAATTTTACTTAAATATGTATAACCAGGCTTAATTTGAATTTTCTATTGTTTTATTAATTATAATATAATATATATAATTGATTTAAGATACAGACTTTACTGATGTTTTTTTATTTAAAAAAAATTTTTCGCTCTACTAATAACTATAAATACATTCAAACTGGTAACTTTGTGTCGACACTCAAAAATAATATTTTAATGAATATTTGTAAAACGAGTAAAGTTCAATATTAATGGGGGGGGGGCGTGCAAAACAATAGAGAAACAAAATCGACAAAAAGGGTCAACGGAACAAAAAAAAAAAAAAAACAATTTTGGGAACCTCTGTCGTACGTAAATATTAAGCTGTTTTTGTTTTTTGTCCGCGTTGCACAGGCAGCGGTGACGTGTCGTCGTCCTGCGAGGAGCGAATTAATGTCGAGTTATGGCGCACTCGCCCCCGTCCGATTTAATCGAACTAATTAACAATTTCGTTTGGTTATCATAATAATATAATATTATTATACAGTACGTTTCGCGGCAGATAATAATTATGACGATCGCATGTCCGTCGTATGTCCGGTTTTTTTTTTTTTTTTTTTTTTGTACAACAATTAAGCTTCAACTTTATGACGTCTAGGGTCGTTTATAATATTGAATTATATTTTTTTGGTTATACGCAAAACGATGTAAAACAATATTTTTGTATTTTTAAGGAGGGTGCCCGATTCATTTGCGTAGCTTTTTGGAGAAATTTTTAAACGATATTAATGTGATACAGCAAGGAATACAATATTTGAAAGTATTATTATTACGACCGACGTTCGACACTAAATCGTAAATACTATTATTACAATAAAACGCTGTCGTACCTGAAGTAAAAGAATATGAATATGGAAACGGCTAAGGCGGCCAGCGATATGGTATATCCCCATTTGTAGATCGTGTTCACTTGGTTTCTCAACTAGAAAAAAAAAAAAAAAACAATAAAATTATAATAGAACGCCAATACGCCAATAACATTATTATTATTATTATTATATAATTATGTCATCAAAAAAATTAAGTGAGTTTAATGCATTTTCACGGTTTATATATATATATATACTCTGTAGTTTGTAGAAAAAAATAATTCATCAAAAATGTATTGTTTTAAATTCTGAACGAAACGAAAAACTAGTATTTTTACAATGATGTTTAATTTTTTAAATTTTTTATCTTCATTATTTATTTATTTATTTTTATGAGTAAACGTTTTCGTATAAAAATACTTGTCCAAAAGTTTCAAACAGTTATTATTTGGAAACGAATTCACATATAAAATGTATCCTACAGAGGTCATTTTTCGAAATTCTCAATAGCGTTTTTTTTTTTTTAATTGAAAAAACTACCCAAAATTCGACAAAAAAAGACTCGAAAACTATCTATTTTTCTTAATTTCTTAATTCAAACTTTATAAAACTCTGTATATAGATCGATAATAATATGAGGAATATTTTAACGCGAGAAAACTTTGAAAATGTGAAAAAAAATACTTTTTTTCTTTTCTTCATTTATTGGATAAAAAAAAAAAGTTAAGTAAAGGAGTGAAGATACGCTTCTGTTTTTACAATGATGTTTATTTTATTTTTTTTCTCTCTGAAACTCCTTTTTGTACGGAAATAATAATTGACCAGTAACTTTTTCAATGACGATTTGCCCGCTTAATGGTACTCTTGAGAAGTAATTTTTCAAAACACACAAACGTTTTCTCAAAATTTGAGGGAAGAAAACTTTTCAAAATTTTTACAAAAACGACTCGAAAACAATATTTTTTTTTGATCCAAATTTTTTGTGAAAATTTTAATATGAATAAAATATAATAATATGAAATATTTTTGGCAAAGGCTAATTTTGAAAATGATAACTTTTTTTTTTTATTATTCTCATTTTGTTCATTAATAAACTTTATAACTTTTAAGAAGCAAAGTCTTCTTATAATAAATTGAAGCTCAACTGAGAATGTTTTTTTTTTTTTTTTTTTTAATTTAATTTTTTAAAAAAAA
>JAIPRM010012922.1:0-11780 GCA_025469315.1 Stegophylla sp. TES_Ste_2020 | reverse complement strand
ATGATTTTCTATCAATGTTTAAATTTTCATAAAATTCTGATCAAAAAATGATGGTTTTCGAGTCGTTTTTGTCAAATTTTGGGTAGTTTTTTCCAAAAAAAAAACATTGAAGAATTGAGAAATTCAAAAAATGACCGCTTTAAAGTACAATTTAGAGACAAATCGAGTTTTAAAAAGTTATTGATCGAAACTTTTGGACAAGTATTTCTATACGAAAAGTTATACACAGAAAAAAAAAAGAAAAAAGATAAAAAAAAAATAAAAAAAAAAAAAATAAACATCATTGTAAAAACACTAGCTTCTTCACTTCGTTCAGAATCTAAAATCATGCAAAAATTCAAAAATAATCAAAAAAAAGCAAAATAGCACTTATACTCCAAAATATACAAAAATATGCAACATAAAATTTCGTATGTAGCTTCTTGGTTATCTGAAACAAATTTATAACTCACATAGGTACCTATAGGATCTCTCAAAAAAAAATACGCAAATGCTAGAAGTTATGAGCCCTGGTCATTACGAATGGTACCTATAATAAAACGATATTTTGTCGTGATTTTATATTTTTCAGCGAACCGATCAGATGCCATAGTATGTTCAGACTAACCCATTTGAAGTCAAAAAAGAACCTTCATTCGCAACTGTTAAATTCACCTCTATCCGGCAATCAAGAAGTATCTGCGTACGGTCTCGACGGCGAAGAAGATACGGGTGACAATTGGTCCGTGGATTGTATGGGAGATTATTGGAAAAGAGACGACGACGTGCAGCTAAGACATACAGATACCGGAGCGTAAGTCAAAACGACTAAACTACTTTTGGAAGATTATTATCAATCAGTTCTAATATCGATTTATCGTTAGGTACTTAATGTCTTCTGGTTTATCCTATGGTCATCCGATAGCCGGACAACAAGAGATCGCTGCCGTCAAAAACCCCGAATCTTCTTCAACTCACTGGCGTGTAAAAGAGGGCATATTTATTCACAACGAAGAATTGATCAAATTGAATAAAGCTAAAACTGCTAAAAGTTAAATTTAATAATTGTAATATTGTTCCATTCGGTAATAATTCGATTTTCAATAATTTTTTAGTTGTATAAAATTAGTGGATTCAGTAATTCAATTTTCTAGTCTGGAATATAAAAAATTTTTTTTTCATATTTATTGTATTCATTTGATTAATTAATAATAAAAACAATATGTTGTTTGACTTACAGTAGTTCATAATAATTTTATTGTATTACTTTGTCTATAAATAATACTATAAGAAAGTCGGACATGCTTAGCACGATGGGTATATTTCGCACCTCGGATTTGGAGCTTTTGGCGGATGAATTTTATTTCAAAGAAACGGTGAATCATTTCTTCAATAAAATAAATTCGAGCAAAAGCTTCAAATACTATATAATAATAATAATTAGCGATAAGGTTATATTTGACAAAATGTTATTTAATAATGTTGTGTATTCGATATTTGTGATGAGCGTGCGTGTTTGTGTGTACGTGTGTGCGCACGCGTATTTGTGTATTAGGAAATATATGTCTTCTTAAAAATGAAAAATGCAATTAAAATGTGTTTTTAAGCTTTAATAAATGGTCAAACTTTCAGTAATAATTAGTGTAATAATTGGCGTTTTAGTTTTTTTGGGAATCTCAGGTTTTGAGCTATTTATAGGATTAACTTTTTTCCAATATTAGGTACATCGAATAAAATTCACTTAATTTTTAGATTCCGAATGAAGTGAAGAAGCTGGTGTTTTTACAATAATGTTTATTTATTTTTTTAATTTTTTTTTTCTTTTAACACTTTTTCGTATAGATATACTTGTTCAAAAGTTTCGATCAGCAACTATTTAAACCCAGATTTGCCTCTAGTTACTACACAAAGACTCGGGGACCATAATTTTTTGTTCCAAACTTTATGAAAATTTTAACATAGATAGGCAATAATATAAAAAATATTTTGTACCAAGAAAATTTTGAAAATGTAAAAGAAAAAATTGGACATTTTTCTAATTTTTTTTTTCATTAAATATTTTTTCCTTTATTTATTATATATATGTATAAAAAAAATGTAAAATAAAGTATAGACAAGAAAGCCGGCTATACTTTGCACCACGGATATTCTTCGCTCTTCGGGTTGCACAAGATACTCTTGGTGGGTGTGTTGGAAATAACGAATATTATATTGTTCCTTATATTATTAACTTCATTCGTTCAGAATCATCTTATTGAAGAAATGATTTATCGTTTCTTTAAAATTCTACACCCCCTCCCCACCAAGTGTATCTATCCCGAAGAGTGAAGAATATCCGTGGTGCGCGTAGTATGTCTGGCTTTCTTGTCTATACTTTACTTTACTTTACTTTGCGTTAATTTACTTTACTTTACTTTTTGTATATAGTATTTAATATTTATAGTAATTTTTCCGATTTTTTTCAATCAAAACTTTGTAAATTTTTTAATTATTAGTTCGTCAAAAATTTTCTTACACGAAAATATTCGCAATGTATTTCTCCCTCTATGTACCTATCATGTTTCATAAAAGCGTTTAAGTGTTTAATTTTATGTAAAAGTAATGAATTCTGTCGAAATATTAACTTACAACGGCTATAAAAAAAAAAATTTGACTTCAGATTTTTGAGAATTTTTTTTAAGACCGTTGGTTATACATAGGTATCTCTTAATATCCATACATTCAAATTTTTTTAAATAAAAACTTACAAAAACGAGAAATTTCCCATATTTTCAAAGTGTAATACTTACATTATATTGGTAAACGGCAGTGGCGTAATTTGGGTGTTGCAAGTGTTGCAAGAATTTTCAGTTGTTGCAAAAGTATCATTTCGCAATACCGAAATAATTTAAGTTTATAAGTTTAAGTTTGTAATATATATCGTATATTGTATAAAAATATATTATTACTAAAAAAACTCATGTATAAAAAGTTGGACGTATTTGACACCACGGATATTCTTTGCTCCTTAGGTCAACTACTCTTGGTGGGTGTGTAGAATTTTAAAGAAACGATAAATCAATCATTCATAAGACAATCCTTAAGGAAGTTAATAATATAAAGAATAATATCAGTCGTCATTTTCAACACACCCACCAAGAGACCAAATTTCAATAAATGAATCGATCGCTAATAGATATTTTCAATATAATTTTCGAATAATAATATTCACATGTATTCATCGAGTGAGATTTTAACGCTTTAATTGTATTAAAAATATACCAAATATTTCGTTTAAAGAAAGAATATAATATATTCAACATCACATGTTAGAAATAAACTAACATTCGAGCGTAGGAACCGTTTTATATAAATAATATTTTTTAAATCATAGAAACCGTAATCAATCGTAAAAATATTTAACGTAATTTATATTGTTATTATTATTCTTAAATAATTTTAAGTTGCTGTAAAATATGGATACATTTCTTGATATCTATCGAATGGACGCAAATGATTTATCAACATACATAAAATGCAAACATCAATTATTAGAAAATGTACAAAAACAAAATGACGCACAAGACGACTTCGCGACCATCGGTATATTATACGTATATATTTGATTTTAGTATTACCCGAGTATCGATTATAGTTTTATACCATTTAATGTCTTCATGTCGTGTAATAATTGGCGTAACTTGGACTGTTTTCACGTGGGGGTGAAAACATTAATTTTTTCAAATCTCTACAAATACATATTCATTACCTTATTATTTGAATTTATATTTTCCATATTTTAATACAATTTTTTCTTTTCTATGAAATTATTTTATCACTTTTGCTACCTTTTTCGTTAGACACGTTTTGAATAGAAATTTTCTGATATATGTAAACGAGTTGACTGTTATTTAAAACACTCGAATTTTTCAACATTTTCTTTTTTTTTTTTTTAACGAAAGCTCATTAGCATTTACATCGGGAAAATTCAAATTAAGTAAATATTTAACTATATCCTCGTTTTTGTTGACAATTTTTGGTTTTATGAACTCAAATTTACACCAAACATATACAGCTGTGGTCACCTCGAAAAAATGAAATAAATTCTTGTATTTTTACGTTCAATTCGTCCGTAATCGAAATACGCACAAAAGCGAGACGCACCCATAGGAACTCCAAAGTCTAGTCCAGTGGTTCCCAACCTTTTGTTTTCTACGCCCCCTTTTATAGATTTTCGAAAATTTCGCGCCCCCTCCCCTATGGATAACAATTTTTATCACCTTTGTTGTATATACATTTCTTTAATTTTTTCTATACATTAATTAAAAGTTTTACATTGCGAACACTGCTTTTGCCTCCCAAGAAATGTGTACATGCCTCCTAAGGGGGGGAGGGCGCCCCCCTGGTTGGGAAACACTGGTCTAGCCCAATCTAGGCATACCTACATTATTTCATTATTATTTTATAAGAATAACATAGTTAATTAGTAATGTTTAATGTTTATAACAATTAAGTAATAGTTTTTTATATTTTTTTTTAATATGAATTACAGTTCCATTGAATATTTTAATGCTTATGTAAAGAAATATTTTATTTGAATTGTTTCAAGTGATTTATATTTGTATTTATTATTGTTCATTGTTAAGTTTTTTCACTTATTAAATAATATTCTTTATTAATATTTTATGAACACTATCAAGTTATTTTACCTGTAAATAAAATATAATAATATTAATATAAAAGAGTAGAGGAGGCAATGCCCCCACCAATTGTTTACCGTGGGGGGCAGTTGCCCCCTCTCGCCCCCCACCAAGTCACGTCTATGCGTGTAATGAATTATTTTAAGTATATAAACTTTTAAATAAATTTAATTATGAAAATTAAAATATTTTAATATAACCGAGTGTAATTACCTTTTTAGAAAATCAATATTTACCGGCATTAGACTTTGACGAAACACTGGTCGTTGTGAACGAAAAAGAAGAAGAAATAGGCGAGTTTACCGGTAAAATACGAACGAATAACTCGAATAATCCGTCGATAACGATTAACTTACATTCTAAGAGTAATTCCGAACGCGGCGAGGAGATTGGAATGAGCGTAGTGACTAACACTACGACGAATTTCAACTCTTATGAAGAAAAATGGTCGCAATGGTAAAATACATTTTCAATCCTAAATAATAAATTGACCCTATTCGTTTACAAAGGTGTACCAATAATTCTGCAACGGCGTCTAAAACCGTTTTGATTTCGAAAAAAAATATCGCCGAACCAATACTACTTTACACGGATTCAAATGACGGAGAGTTGATCGATCAAACCAAAAACATTAATTCGAAATACGTTGCAGTAAGAACAAACATTTGCGTAAAATGTTAATCGTAATAATAATATTGATTTTCACAAAATAATGATTAGTCTATATACAGTGGTTTCCAACCTTTTCTAATAGATTTTCTCTTGTAGATCTTTGAAAATCTTGCGCCCCCCTCCTATAGATGAAAAAAATGTAGGTATCACTTTTTTTTTTTTTTTGTGTACTTAACAAATAAACTATACAATATTCACTATGACAACATTTTTATTGGTAATAATTAGGGCTAGAATTTTGTAGCAATATAAATCTGTAAAAAAACATTTTAAGTACCCAAAGAAAGCAAAAAAAAAAAAAAAAAGTATTTATTAAATTTTACTCTCAAAATGTATTCAATATTACAATAAAAAATCTGGTCATATGTTGCACTATAGGTATTCTTGTCTCCTCGGGCGGAAATCTCTTTTCGAGTGTATTAAATTTTGAACAAATCGTAAATCGTTTTTCAATATATCAAACAATTCTGAACTGAGATTCAGTTTGTTAAAGATTTTTATTAAAATAAAAAAAGCCATTTTACTCAGTTAGTTTTATTATTCCACTATTGTCAATAGGAAAATAATTTCCACATGTACAATAAAAAAAAAAAATACCAAAATATTTTTCATATTATTGCAGTCTATCTATATTTAAATTTTCATAAAATTTGCAAAAAAGGTTTTAAAGGTGTTTTGGTCAAACTTTGGGTAGTTTTCCCTAAAATTCGGAAAAGCTATTGAGAAATTCAAAAAGTAACCTCTCTAAAGTACTATCTATAGAGTCAAATTCTGTCAAAACTTTTGAGCAATTATTTGTATATGAAAAAATGTTCACAGAAAAATAAAGAAATAAAAAATAAATATCAGTGTAAAAACACTATAGCTTCTTCATTCTATCCAGAATCTAAAATGTAATTTTCACTTTTTGATAAATTATAAATGATTCAGTAAACCAAAAATGTACGAATACATTTTTACTTGGGTATTTCTGGCAAAAATAATTTAGTAGAAAAATAATATATTTAGGGATATTATGTGAATTTTTCATTAAAACTACTTATGTAAAAAATAAGAAAAAAATACAAAAACGTGAAAAAAAAAGCACATTTAGTGAAAAAGCAAAAATAAGCAAATAAAAAAGTTAACTTTATTGAAATCAGAATGATTTGAAACGTATTTATCTACAAGAATTATCTGTCTATTACACTCCCTTAAAAAGTAGCATTTGCTACAAAATCTGAGCCCTAATAATAATACTTATAAAATATAAATAACAGAAAATAATAATAATAATTTACGTTTAGCGTCTAAACGATACCTATTTGTAATTAATCTCTATCCGTTGTCGATATTCAACAACGGTCATAAATAATTTTTAAATTTCTCTTCACATTAAACAAAAATTTTACTTCGTGATGACTGCTTAAGCCTCCCCAGTATTTAATGTGTACACGCCTCCCAGGTTGGGAAACACTGGTCTATTATGAAATATATTAATAAGTATTTTATCGTAAGACGTAGTAACAAGTTTGTTAAACTCATATTCTAAACAATAATTATTTAAAAATATACATACTGCAAAAGCGTCTGCAGGGAAGGGTAAGTAGGGGTAGTTGCTCTCCCCTTGAGTTTGTTAAGATCAATTATCATAATTATTATTAAATACAAAAATTTCACGAAAAAAGAATATATTTCAAATAAAAAATGCATTTTTATTACTGAATGACTTATATTTAAATCGATTAAGAACGCAAAAACTAAGAACATAGTTTTTATAGATTTATGGCATATTGTAATGGTTTGGCCAAGTATAGCCAGTGGCGTATTTTGGGTGATTTCTCGGGGGGTGTTCAACATTTAATGACTCTTATAAACGAAAATGTTAATTTATTAATGTAAAAAACATTTAACTTATTTTTTTTTTTCAAATTACTATATTATGTATAAGTATGTATGTACAAGTAATTTGACATTTGAGACCTAGGTATATGGTAAGATAGATTCGTTAAAGGTTATTATTTAATACTGATTTCTAATATATATTTTAAAAATCACTTTTTATATTATTGTAATGATACAAAGATATGAAATATTTTAGTATAAATATTGTAAGATATTGTAATATTTCAAGAATATTATTTCTTATATTTTTATACTATTGAGATTTATATAAAATTAAATAAATTTAATTACCAATATATTAGGGCTTTTTCTTTTTTTTTTTTTTAGAGTCGGGGGGTGTCCAGACATGTCCCCCAAAATACGCCACTGAGTATAGCGTCAACTATGTTTAAACTTTTTCTGATAAAAATAATAAATGTTCAAAGAATAGAATTGTATAGAATAGTGAAGTTGTGGTGTCTATGCATAATATAATATTAAAATTTTTGAAATATTAAGTACAGTTTTAAACAACATTGTTTATGATAATTATATTTCAAATTAATAGAGTTTTGTTTTGTTTTGTTCTTTTTATTTTTTTAAGAAATAATTTAATTTTAAAATGTTGTTAAATGTTATTATTTATTTAATTTATAGAACTTGGAAAAATAAAATTTTATAAATAATATTAAACTATTAAATCAGAGGTAGATGCCTAACAGTTTTATGTGTTTAAAAAAATACGTTTCTTACAATAAAATTACACACTCATCAATAAATTAAGATTAATGATGTTGCCACACGATTAAGTTTTTATTAACTATCTGCAAACTAAATTTAATTCATTCATAAATAATTTTTGCATTAGATACCAAATAAAAAAAAAAAAATTTCCCAAACTATAGGTATACCTATAGTGAGACCAGAGAATAAAAAAACTTTCCCCTCCTTTGACAAATTCTTGCAGACGCTCTTGACGTACTGCAAGAGCTTAAATTTGAAGTAACGTTCACCCCCCCCCCCATCGTGGGAATCAACTTTTGCCTTTTTCCCACTATCAGTATTTGAAGTTTATAGTTTGAATTTGGCATGTAAATTTTGGATATTTGAATTAAAAGTTTTTTCCATAACTTCTTTCATTGACATTTTGAATTACATCAGCTGTATCCTCACTTTTTTCCACACTCACACACACATTATTATATAATAGCCATACCTATTATTATTTATTACAGAGTTTACTCACTGAGGGTATGAATTACGCTTTCATTCGTTATCTCGCCATAATTGGATTTAAGGGTTCCATAAGAAATAAGACAGCCGTTACCATTGGTGGGGCATTATGCAAATCGGTTTATGTACGTTTATCGTTTTGAGATAGTTGAATATAAATTATAGATTTCAACATTTACTTTTTGTAGAAATGTTCATTAAAGGAAAATTACAAAATCAATGATACACAAGCTCAAGAAGTGATAATCGTCAAACGCATTTTGCAAGCAGTCAAACCCTCGACGAATCCGCCCGTTGAAATCACTACGGTTTTGACCCGTCTCGGTTATATACTAAAACATTCTTGGGGCAAAACGATTAGCGAGGAACTGAAAATCAAAAAATCAATGCAAATCACAAAAGGCGGTCGTGTTTATAATGATACTTTACTTTGCCTAAAGACAAATTGGGAACAAGACTTTCGTTTGAAATCGATGTACTTGGATAAAGTTGTCAGTATATACAGTCGATATTTATGAAACCGGGAGCACGGATTCGAGAGTTTTAATCGTCGGAGGGATTGGAGGAGTCACCACAGTTTATTGGGGTGAATGTAAATAAACACAAATAATACCTACCCCCAGAAACAATAAGATATTTTCGGTGTTTATGAAAATCGTAACTCTTTGTCTCGTTCAAAAAAGTAAAATATAACGTTTTATTACTTTATTATCTTCCCAAATATTCTTATATTCTTTCTTTATTCTAACATTCTATACAATTTTGAACTCAAAATTCTCTCTTTTTTTTTTTAATGTAAATAAAATCACGAATTAGAATTTTCCATTTTAAACTCAAAATCAGATCAAACTATAGACGTGTCTATAAAATAACTTAAGTAACACTTGAACTGAACTGAATTATGTTTAGTAAGAAATGATTTAATAATGTTTTAATAATGATTAATAAATTTTTTGAATTTAGAGGGGAAGTCACGGGAAGTCATTACTTTAACGTCGGCCTCGAATCTGTGCCTGTAAGGTGAATTGAAACTGTAAGAGTGTAATATTTTAATTTGATAAAACAAAAAAAAAAATTTCAGCAAGAAACAAAAATCAAGTACAAAAATTACATAAAAAATAACAGAGAAGTGAAAGACATGATCATAAGTTACGTAAAAGAGATATTAATAGCAAAACCGGAAAATGTGTTAAATTTTTCAATCAATTACTTCGAAAAGTTCAGCTGATACGTTTCGTATAAGTTTTGTAATATCTACCTCATACGAATAATATTACAATATTATTACCTGCTAAATATCTTTTTTAATGTCAAATATCTTATTAAAAGTTAAATAAAGACTACGTATCTATTCAAAGTTTTTCCTAATTGCATAAGTTGGTATTATACAAAAATATATTATTCAAAGAAATCGTTAAATAATATTAGGTACATAAATTTAAAATATTTTATTCATAAAAAATTATAGACATAAAAGCTGGACATATTTTGAACCATGGATTATTCTTCGCTCCTCGGGTCAGATACTTGTGGCGGTTGTATAAAATTTTAAAGAAACGATAAATAATTTATTCAATAAGACGATTCTGAACGAAGGAAGTTAATAATCTAAAGAACAATAATAGTCGTCATTTTCAACACACCCTCCATGTGCGTCTGACCCGAAGAGCGAAGAATATCCGTGATGTGAAATGTGTTCGAGCTTTCTTATCTAAACTTAACTTTACTTTACTTTACTTTTATTTATCTAATAAATAAAAAAAAATAAAAAATAATTAATGAGAGAAAAAGTGTTAGAAAAATGTCCAAAATTTTTTTTCACATTTTCAAAATTTTCTTACACAAAATGTTTATCATATTATTTTCTATATATTATGTTAAATTTTCATAAAATTTAGATCAAAAAAATATGGTTTCCGACTTTCCAAGTTTTTTTTTGTCAAATTTTGGATAGTTTTTCCCCCAAAAATAATTGAAGAATTGAGAGATTCAATAAATAGCCTGTCAAAACGACCAATAAAAGAGGCAAATTCGGTTTCAAAAAGTTGCTTATTTAGACTATTGGACAAGTATTTCTATACGAAAAAGTATTCACAGAAAAAAAAAGAAGTAAAACATGCCATTATTAAGATTTTTATGATAATGGTTTATGTAATAGAGTAGTAATTCCAAAACAAAAAGCATAGTAACTTGAAATTTTCACCCATTATCAAAAAATGATGAAATATAATATACTGAAAAAAAGCCAGACATACTTTGCATCACGGATGTTCTCGCTTCTTGGGTGGAATGCTCTTAATAGATGTATTACATTTTAAAGAACCGATAAATCGTTTTTTCAATAAACCGTTTCTGAGAAAATCTTCAATTAATAAACAATAATAATAATTGTCGATTAGGTTATATTTAACAAATATTATGTGATTATGTCAGGTGCTCGATAATTGTGTAGGTGTATGTGTGTGTGTGTTGGGGGGTGCACGCGTATGCAAAAGCAATAAAAATCTATTTCTATTAATATTCATAAATAGTCAATTTTTCTGTAATTAGTGTAATTGGCATTTCGGTGTTTTTATGGGAATATTGGGTTTTGAGTTATTTATAGATTTGACTTTATTTTTCAATAATACCATCGAATTAAATTCACTATTTTTTGTTTTTTTTTCAAACGTCCAGTAATAGTCTAATAATATTAATTAATAACATAGTAATTCATGTATATTTATTGTAATTATTGCTTGTTTAAACGACTAGTTGGCCAATACACTATCCAAGGCTGTAAGACTATGCTAGTCGGTTGATGATGAGTTGTACGGAGTATGTCGAATTCGATATGAAGTATAGTAGCAGTTGAAAATGTAGAAAAAAATTGGGTCGCTTATGGCGTTCGTATGTGCTCCGTATGACGTTCGGGTTGACCGGGTCCGATCGCGTCCGATAACACTTTGACGGCGCGTCTTCTTCAGGCGACAGTGCAGCAAGGTACACCACTCCAGCCTGACACAACAGGACCGTCAGGTCAGGGGCGTGCCAAGGGGGTGGTTATAGGGGTTCAAACCACCCCCAAATTGACTGGCAATTTTTTTCTTGACGTCATTTTATTTAGAAAATAAAAATATGATGGGTGGTGAATACCCATAATATTATGGGTATTTATAAATAAATATGACAAACAAAAACAATCTCTCATGACTTATAAATGCTATATATTTCACGTTGCCTACGTCCGTGAAGTTGGCCCCCCCACATTGTCTTAGAGACTTCAAACCTTCACAGATATTTTGCAATTAATTTGCTAGATTTTGCTCGGCAATTTTCAGAATTTGCATACCCGCGGTTTTTCGCCAAAAATGG
>JAIPRM010012921.1:0-11781 GCA_025469315.1 Stegophylla sp. TES_Ste_2020 | reverse complement strand
TGAGTAGTTTTTTCCAAAAAAAAAAATTGAAGAATTGAGAAATTCAAAAAATGACCTCTTTAAAGTACAATCTAGAGGCGAATCCGGTTTCAAAAAGTTATTGATCGAAACTTTTGGACAAGTATTTTCATACGAAAATTTGTACACAGAAAAAAAATAAATAAATAAAAAAAAAATAAATAAACATCATTGTAAAAACACTAGCTTCTTCACTTCGTTCAGAATCTAAAATTGTGTTTTCTCGTTGTCGCACCTGATCCTTCGATTGTAGTCAATATCAAAAGCGAGTTTTGTCAGAACGACGACGAACGAAGAGATCGACTGAAATTTCGATCAATTGTCATCATATTATTATACTTACTACTATACTACTGCTACTACTATACGGTTTATTCTCGACAATAACCTCGCGGAACCGAGCCAACAACTTCGCGACGGCGTCAAACATGATGCACTCTAAACATTTTCAACGATGCACCGTTTAATAAACGCTGTACGAACAAATTACACCGCAAAGCCGGTGAAAATATTTTTGACGTTTGTTGTCCAAACCACAATATTGGAACGTTTCCAGGGATAATCGAGAAAACAGTAAATATTATCGTGTAGGATAAGGTCTGGTTTTCCGAAAATAAAAAAAAAAAAAATCACCGGTGACTCTTATTTAAATATTATTATTAAAATCATCCCACTGGTTTTCGAACAACAAATACACTCAGATTTCACGTCGGATTCCGAATATTCGAGCTCGACCCGAAGCGTTAAAATAATAATCCATTGACGTAAACTATTAAACATTCGCATTATGCAGCTCATGTTTTGTGTATGACCACGTAATTTCGTGATTCGATTAGTGTCGAGTGATAGATTTAATTTATCAAATACCGTTTTGAAAAATCTAATGATAAAAATATATAAATTGTATTATTATTTTTTTCTTCAAAAGCACTCCAGTAATATTATTTATAAACCTACTGATATTTAAACCAGTGGTCCCCAACTCAACACTAGACACGGACCACCAATTGATTTCACCCCCCCCACCCACCCACCATTCCCTCACAACCTATTATTTTTAACTTGTTTATTAACACTAGACTAATAATTTAGTAAAAAAAAGGTGATACAAATACGAACTCGGATATTTAATCGATATTAAAATAAGATAATATTAGAAATCTAAATTAATATTTATTCTTACTCAAATGTGACAAAATATGTAAAAAATACAGGTTAAATAAATTTAAATTTATTTAATCTGTAAAAAAGTTGAAATCAATAGGTAATGTAAGTTATTACGTCTCATAGCACTTATTTGATGATCCTCGAATGATGCTGTTACTCGATGCAAAATGCACTAGATTTCAGACGATTTCTTTGTATTTTGTTTAATGGTGAAAAAAATCTCAGCTCGCATAAATATGCGGTTGAAAAAGCTATGAGAAAACGTAAGGCTATTGGGTATCTCAAAACCCTTTTACACCGAAATTGTTTTGAGTTCAGGTTAGTAAATAAATTTTTTGAACTGCTGTCGATCTGGAGTTTCTATTATTTCTTTTTGACATTCAACAGTGGGCATTCTTTACTTCGGTAATTAAATGGATTTCAAACTAGTTTTTTTAGAGCATCAAGGTTTTATATTATACCATATTGTGAAAAGTATCCGTTGGTCAATTCCTTCATAATAAGGATTTGTAGGTTTTCTATTATTACATTATCCTGAGCACTTTGCTCGTTATAATAGTTTGTTCATCAAATATTTATATTTTAAAAAGAAATTATGAACATGAAGAAAATTCTTTGGCAGCTTGGACCGCCACCAATTGGGAATCACTGATTTAAACGAATATTATACTTTTTTTTCCCCCCATCCGAATAATATTTGAAAAGCGTTTACCTACGTATAATAATATTACGAGTACAGATATTTAATTTATAATACCGAAATTCATGTGCTGTTTATACATATTATACTAAACACGTATACCTAATAATTATTATATTGCAATATCAATAGACAATTATTATAAACATCCATTTCATCGATAATAAAATTAAAATTCTTATTCGATACGAGTCGGACACTATTATTACTATACCTGTTACGTCTGCGCAAATGCTAAAAAAAAAGGCGTCACAAATATTGAATAAAAAAACCATATTATATTATGCTCGCACGACTCGTGATCGGTGGTAAAGGGAGGAAACTATTTCTAAATGTCAATGTCTCTTATACATCTGAGTGAACCGGTTATGTACGGAATAGTTCTGCGATTATCGAGATAGTTACAAACGCACATTTTATCCCGACGCACAGGCCAGATCGTTTTTACAATGATTTTTATTTTTTTTTTTCTGTGTACAACTTTTCGTATGGAAACACCTGTCCAAAAGTTTCGATCAGAAATTTTTTGAAACCGGATTTGTCTCTAGAGAGGTCATTTTTTGAATTTCTCAATTCTTCGTTTTTTTTTTTTTTTTTTTTTTGGAAAAAACTACCCAAAATTTGACAAAAACCATTATTTTTTTGATCCGAACTATATGAAAATTTAAAAATAGATAGAAAATAATAGACAAGATAGATTTTGGCGCGAGAAAATTTTGGACGTTTTTCTAACAATTATTTATTCTTCGTTCAGAATCGTTTTATTGAAGAAACGACTTATCGTTTCTTTAAAATCATTCAATACACCCGTCACAAGAGAATCCCACCCGGCGAGCGAAGTAAACACTTTTTTTTTTTTTTTTCTAACACTATGGAAAACCGTAAACTATGAACTACCGTTCGACAACGATGTGGTGGGGAGGGGGGTATACATCTCGAGAGGAGAAAATGTTTTACGTTCAAACGAAGGATGGATGGGGAGGAACTCGAAATTAACCTTCCACACACGACGACGCGCGTTTAAGTAAATATTTTTCGACGCGACGTGCGTCGAAGAATACATTTCGTAAATCACTAGACCGATGAGACGAACGCGCGTCGAACAGATCCGTGTAATTCTCACTAACACCGTTAAGTTTCGTAGCAAATCGTAAAATCCGATTATTTTACGTAACTCTAGACGTGTTGTAAAAAGTTTTCGAGAAAAATGGTTTTGAGCGCGTGTTGATGGTTAAACAATAATTCGTGAACTATTAAGTATACATATACGTATTTTAAACACTGCAACTCGATAAGTATTCGAGTACACTTAAAATCTTTTATGACCGTCAATTTTAAATTTCTAGAACTGTATTATAAATATTATTGATTTTATGTTACTAAAAGCGATTACGTACCACGAAAACCCGAATCTTATCTTCGATGACACCGTGTGTGTAACGTGTAACAATTGACGACAAATATTTCTAGGTTGTACTGCAGGAAAAGTATGATGAAAAAAATAAATATATATTATATGTGTATTTCTCTGACTCAGCGGTTCCAAACCTATTGGCCGCGGATACTCGGTCGAGATTCTCAGCTAAGGATTTGCAAATCTTAATTTATGACAGCAAAAATAATTTCTTATAATACATTAATTTATTTAAATTGTATTATAAAAATTAAGAAGCCTGCCGCTTAATAAATTGAAAATTTCATCAACTCACTAGAAGTCGTTAACACTGAACCGTCATGAGAACAGGTGGCATTAATATCGTTTTTAAAACCACAAATATTTGGCTAGGTTTTGGATATGGGTCCAAAGAGATTATTCGGTCATTTCCAATATTTCATTGAGTTCTTTGATGGACTTTTCGACTACTCATTTATGTAAACAAGCCTTTTTAATTATATATATATATATAAATTTTTTTTTTTTTTTAAATCGATGAAATAGATTAAACACTGAGGTGAAATAAAACCCTGATATTGACTGTCGTGAAAGATAAACAATTTCGAAAAAATCGCACAGACTTTTTCAAATTTTTCCCATTGTTTTTGTGCGTGAATTTAAAAAAACTTAATTTTTCTACCAAAAAAATTATTTTTTAGTTTTTTTGTTCTTATTACAGAACGTTTTCCATACTACTGAGTACTAACAGAAAATATGATTGCATTATTAAAATACATCATACGTATATTATAGGCGTCTATTTATATGTTTGTGTGTTTGCATTTTTCGACTTTATTGTGTATATTTAGTTAGTGGGATTCAAAATTAGTTATTTAAAAATGATTTCAAACACTCGAATACTTTTCAAAAGCATTTTTTACAACACTGGATACAATACGAGTATTGCATTATAACATGAGATTAATGTGTCAGTCCAACCGTGAGTAGACGACACGTGGATAATATTATGTCCTGGCAAATCGAGTTCGATAAAAACTCGGTGCGCAATCACTATCCGGGATAAAAAATTAAGTACAAAACGACACGAATTCGTCTTGCGCCGTTTTTTTTTTTTTTTTTTTACTGCGTGTCAAGAGACGTCGGAGAAAACTTTTTCACTCTCGCGTACACGAGATGTCAACCGTATTTTTACACCAATCGACTTTGTATAATAATACTTATAACAACAGAACTCGAAGTAAAATCCTCTTCACACATGCGCGTTATAATAACATATTATATTGGTTTATATAAATGATTATTATTTTTTTTTTTTTTTTTTGTAACCCGTTTTTCCTCCCATCTGCAAACTGCATTCCGTAATATTCTCTGGCCCGTTCTATGACGCAGTCGGGACGGACGACCACGACGAACTGGACACGAATCCGTGAAATTATACACTTATTATAAAAATGACTGTTTGCAATCGGCCGAGGCCTGTCGCGTGTGTTTATATTATATTATCGTATCGGTTTAGATGATATTATTATTAGGGCTCGGAACTCGACGCCATTAAAAAGTACTAGATATGCATGCGCTTGTGCGCTTAAAAAAGTACAATTATGCTCTAAAAATATGCACTTTTTTTTTTTTTATCAAACGAAATTGTCGTAATTAAAAGTATTTTATTAATCAATGCCCATACCAAATACTCTTAAGCAGGTGAATTTAATGAAGCTTCGTAGATAATATCAAAAGAGTATGATAAAAATGTAATATAATAGAGAAATAAATATACAAAATAAAATAATTGCTTGAAAAACGTTTCATGAATTAAATAATTAATTTTCTTTTAAAATTTTTCCATTAAATTATATATATATATATATATTTAAAAAACTTAAATAAAAATAAAAAAACCCGTTAAGTACCTATTAATTAAATGCATTTTAATTTAATTTATTTAAGTATGACTTTGTTATTGCCTTAAAAATTGTTGCATTGAACCACTAAATATTTTTAAAAATATTTTCAATAGATTTGAAACACAGAGTAAATACAATAATACATTTAATATCTAATGAAAACTCTAAAAATGAATTAATTTTGTTTTTTTTTATTACCGAATTTCAAATTTTATCATTAAATATGCCCTAAAAAGTTGTAAAATTAAGAAATATGCTCTTAAAACTACAAAATCACCAAATATGCACTATAGACTTCATGAAATGAATTTCTAGCTTACCTAACAATAAATCTAATTGCTCACAAAAAACATGCAAATGCAACAACTTCCGAGCCTTCATTATTATGCACGTACAGAATAGATGTGGGCGATCATACACGATCACTGTGTATTATTATGTAATCGGAGTTCAGGACTTGAACGCATTGAAAAAACCCGTCAAAACTGATACTTGTAGAAATTCTTGAAAACTTAATTATTATAAGTAGTTCCGATAAGCGCTATAATATAAACATGGGCGTGCGCACAGGGCGTGCCGAGCGTGCTTGGGCACTACCGGAAATTCGAAATTAAAATTTTTGTTTTTTTCTTATGCTTTATGGGTTAATTGTGTTGGAAGAAAAGGGTTGAATATTGAATTAACGAAGAATAATTTCATAAAAATACAAGTCTGAAATTATACAACGTATAAATAACAACATACCATGTGTGTGAAATGTACAGGTAATCTTAGAGAGAATTTTAAAAGGAAGGAAAATTAAAAATGGAGTTTTATTAATGTTCTACTAAATATTAAAAAAAAATCAGAAAACACAATAACTAACTAAGATATTTTACCCATAAGTTTAATTTGATACGATAAAATTGAAAATTTATCAACCAAATTTTGTTGTCTGTGAGATGAACAGCTTTATAAAAGGTAAAAATGATATCACCTATATTATATTATAGGTCCTATAGTTATAAAACAGTTATAATTTGAATGATTAACAGTTTATTTTTGAAACCACATATTTGTTTTGTTCATAAAAAAAAACTTTTTAGGTAAAATTTTACAAAACAACAATATTACAAATGGAATTTACTCCGATATCTATATGATACTTTATAAGTTTATGTCATAAAAACATTACTTTTAGGAGTTTTAACTATTTTTCGAGGATATGTATGCCTACTATATAATCCGTGTATTGCTTTTTGACAATTTTTATTTAAATAATAATATTATTATTATAGAAACATTAATTAGTGCACGCCCCGAACTTAAAGTCTGCACACGCCAATGGCTATAAAACAATCAATCTCGAAAAAGTTACCCACTTAGTTCAAAAAAAAAGAAACGAAATTGAACGTTTCTCAAAAACTATTAAAAACTATTTTTTTTTTTTTTTTAATAAAACACTAAGTATTCGTTGACTACAAAAATTAGAATGCCACTTTTCACAATAACTCAAATTCCGTTTAATTGTTCGAAAACTTTCGAATAAACAAAATATACGCCTGCACATTCAACTCGGGTAGATTTTATGCCGCTCTAATGACAAAAAAAAAAACGAGATTACGCTCCGAGTCCCGAACCCTGACTGCTGCTGCTGTTCGGTCGCGATAATAAACTAACATTATTTAAGTGTATCATAATATACAAAATATTATATTACAAACGAGATTTAGAATTTCGCGTCCAGTGATTAATGAACAACAGTGTCGTTCGAACAGGGTGGTATGAGAACGCGACACGAGGGCTTTGAAAGCACTGACAATAATGTTATTCGTCTTCAAATTGAATCCGGAAACCGATGGGCCGTAAAAGAGAAAAATCGGCGGCGGAACTCGAGGTGCCCGGGATAAAATATTTCGGCTGAGAACCGACATAGACTGCAGTATTGTGGTCTGTAAAATGTAACTGCGATTAGAGTACAGACAAATGGAATGGAAAAATTAAACGTTTTCGGTCTGTTCGGTTTTTCAGATTTTATTACAACGAAATCGATGACGACACGTTTTACGAAACATAGGCGTTTTTCGTTCGGTAAAAAGTTGAATACTCGCGGTAATTTATATCCCGGAAAATTCCCAAATGTTATATATATATATAAGGAAATTTTCGCTATTAGATAAAATAAAAAAGTTCATAGAGAATATTCTCCTAGCCATTCAATATTCAATTATTGCCAATTAAAACACAAATTACGTTGTCCTTATATATGTGATATATTATCCTATATGAAAACGTGAGAAAATTTTAAATTCATATAATTTTCACATGAAATATTATTTTGACAGACAAGAGAACGTCCTATACGAAACTTCATATTATATTTTGTGGATAAAATGTTTTGCCGCAAAAACCAATATGGTCCAAACAAATCAACAGATCTCTCATTTCACTCAGAATCTTAAAAACATAAGACAATATTCTTTTATCTCTTTTAAGTAAATAATTAAATGTTTATAAAAAAAAAAATACAAGTGAACCTAACAGGGTGGCCAATAGACACGTTAAAAAAAAAAAGAAAAATTCTCATTTGGGAAAGAAATATAATAAAATATGTTGTAGAAATATTCTCGATAAATTTCTCATGGAAATATTCCCTAGTGGGGGCGCACAAGAGCCCCGATATTTATACCTTTTGGAGGCTTTGCATTAGATTTAGTTTGATATTAAATACAGAAAAAGAACGAACAAAAGACATTATTGATATTTGTGCACAAAGGACAATTCAAAATTAAATATGTAATGGCTTAAAATATTACATTATATTCGTATAATAATGAACTTTATAGAAAAGAAAACATTCAAATTTATGATGTAATAATAATATTTATTTATGTTTCTTAGATAAATTCGCAAGTTATAAACATTAATATAAATTCGTATTGAGTACTGTTTCAAATAAGCATTATATACAGACGTACTACTTGTATATTTACTATGTTTTAAGCCATTAGTGAAAACGTTTTGTCGACGTACATATTATGACTGTTTATGGAATACATTTCAAACAAAGAGAAGCATATAAGTGAAACTAGGACAAATATTTAGTAGTAAGTTAATTTGTTTGATTTTCAACTAAATCCCCACACTAAACCGTTAACGTGTAACATTAACATATAAATTGGGTTTTTCCAGGCGATTTTGGAAGGCCAAAATGTCTATCGGTCTCAAAATTAATTAATTCTAGCGTCCGGACCATCAAAGAACTATACTACTCTGCTTCTGTTCAGATATTTCAAAACATTAAGTACAGCAAATAATCGATTAGAAATTTGAAAAAAAAAACAATATTGGTGAGAGACATGATAACACGTCACTGGCATCGTACTATAGCGGAATACCTACTGTTTAAATGCAGACCATAATAGTGATGATTTTCATCGAGATGGAAAAAAATAAATAAATAAACAATAATAACCGTGTCGGATTAAACTCGACCGAAGCACTATATCAAATGCACTTAGCGGTGAACTTACGGTGAATTGTTGTCGGGGAACAACAAAAACTGGTTATCATCGATCACGATCAGTGATCATTACTACAGCAGTCGTAACAGAAGAAGAAAAATGTGGTTGAATTGAAACATTTTTTTTTCTTTTATCCATCATTCGTTTTTAAAACAATAAAAAAAAAATATATATATGAAAATTTAATTTCAAAATAGTACTTATCGCAACATAATGGTTCTGCGGTCGGCCACCGGGTACTAATGAAATATTACAATGTGACTGTATTGTAATGTTTAAAAAATCACTATGCCACCTGCTGGAGTAAAACTACAAGTATAGAAAAACAATGGATATAATATGACGTGGCAAAATTCTATTAATAGTGATCCGGCGCACAATATCATCAGTTAAGTCGGTTGCATCGACGACATTCTTCGTGTAAGCTAACTATGAAATTTTTTGTTTCGTACCCTAGAAATGTAAACGTAACACGAATTATAAAAAAATTCAAACAATGCCTGGGTTCATAAAATTTACGTTACGTTCTGGTTTAATTTTTCAATAATAATTAATCGATCTGGTAAAATAGGTGTTATAGTTTTAATATTTGTAATAAACTAACGGCAAACAAAAACCTAACGTTTAAATTGTACGCAAGGAAAAATTTACTACTTTGAAGATAAGTTTTTAAAACGTTAAGGTTAAACTTGAATAATGACAAAACCGATAAATCGAAATATTTCACAAACATCTTTGCTGCTTAACAGCAGAATGTTAGGTAATCATAAACTTTTGAATTAATGTTTTCTCTAAACTATTTAACGTGGATTTAAGTTGGAAAAAAATTAAAAAACACGCATTCATCATCTACAGGCATTTTTTTTTTTTTTTACAGCGAGATAAATAAATTATTGATCTCCATTCACGTGCCACACAGATCTTGCCACTAATCGGTAGATTTTTTCACTGCCATCACACAGCATCAATTAGAGTTTTTAATATTATGCGAAAACATAAATTTCAGATTAACTGTATAATATTATGGCCGAGAAACGAATAATTTCTATCATTTTAATTATTGAACTAACGTGTTAGGTATGTATATTTCCAATTTGTACGCATACCCGTGACTACCACGAAAGGTTTGTACGACGAATGAAGTTTTCAATTTAATACTGTATAAACGTATTATAATAATGTCACTGAAGAGAAATTTTGTGATTTAACACGTCATCTGTTTTACATGTTACAAAATCATTTTTTTAAATTCTGAACGAAGCGAAGAAGCTAGTGTTTTTACAATGATGTTTATTTTTTTTTTTCTGTGTACAACTTTTCGTATAGAAATACTTGTCGAAAAGTTCGATCAGTAACTTTTTGAAACCGGATTTGCCTCTATATTGTACTTTGAAGAGGTCATTTTTTGAATTTCTCAATTCTTCAATTTTTCTTTTGGAAAAAACTACACAAAATTTAACAAAAACGACTCGGAAACCATCATTTTTTGATCCGAACTATATGAAAATTTAAACATAGATAAAAAATCATATAAGAAAGATTTTGGCGCAAGAAAATTTTGAAAATGTGAAAAAAAAATTTTGGACATTTTTTTCTCATAAATTTTTTATATTATTAACTTCCCTCGTTCAGAATCGTTTTATTGAAGAAATGATTTATCGTTTCTTTAAAATTCAATACACCCGTCAAGGGAATCCCACCGTTTGTGCAAAGAACACCCGTCGTGCGATGTTTGTCGGGTATTTTATTTTTGAAAAAAATAAAAATAAACAAAGATCGGACAGATTAAAAATCCATTCAGAATTAATTTTTTCTATAATTGTTAGGTTAATATAATATAATAATATAAGACACTATTACAACCAGGAGAACTCGTGTACGACAAATACTTACACCTATATTATATTAATCGATTCGATTATAAATATTTTGTGCAGACGAATAATTAATAATGGATATAAACACTGTCAATGACTAGTCGGTTTATGACATCAAAAGTATTGCATTTAAATACAGTACATTCGAACGGAAACCATTTTAAGAACACGTTTGTTGTTAGAATCAGATAACACTATACGGGTTTTTTTTTTTTTTGTGCTGGTGTTCAACGAACTACATTTTTTTGATTTCTTCAGAGAAAATACTATCGACTTTTATCGAGTACTAAAAATAATGAAACTTTAAACGAATTAATTTAGCGCAATTTTTAATGAAAATCAATTTAAATTTATTATAATTTTACTAAAGTATATAATTCATATTTATATTATCATAATATTATATGAATCATTTGTAACAGCAGTATATAAACAAGACGTTGTTTTTCGTAATATTTTTTATTGGTATGGCTCAACAGTGTTAAATATAGAGAAAATATTTAGTATTCGTAAAATACAATAAATACAATGAGTTATGACGTTTAAAAAACGAACGTCTTTTAGTGTTTTCTTTTTAATAATTAGCGTGTAAAATAAAGTTGAATAAAACGAAACTCAAAAACTATTATGATAATATGCTATATTTTTATTCAAAATCAATTAACAGTTCATATTTTATATTGCAATTATAAACCAAATTTGCCGAATAAACACTATAAGAAAACGTAAAGTAATTATTGATGTATAATGTATTAATTAGTTATCGATTAATGCGTTGGTCGACTTGTTTCGCCCCGTCTAAAATATAAATATCGTCATTTATTGGGACAACAATATTGCTTGTCGAGTTTTTTTAATGAATCGTCGCCACTTCATTGGTTCAACGACATCGGTAAATATACTTTCCGATACCTACGTTACATAAGATTACAGTACGAAATATTTCGCTTGTCTTTTAGATTCTGAACGAAGTGAAGAAGCTAGTGTTTTTACAATGATGTTTATTTATTTTTTTTATTTTTTTTCTGTGTACAACTTTTCGTATAGAAATACTCGTCCAAAAGTTTCGATCAATAACTTCTTGAAACCCGATTCGCCTCTAGATTGTACTTTAAAGAGGTAATTTTTTGAATTTCTCAATTCTTCAATGTTTTTTTTTTTTTTGGAAAAAACTACCCAAAATTTGACAAAAACGACTCGAAAACCATCATTTTTT
>JAIPRM010012919.1:0-11783 GCA_025469315.1 Stegophylla sp. TES_Ste_2020 | reverse complement strand
AAATGTATTTGGGCGGCAGTCCAAAGGCCACACCGTAATTACCGACTTGTATCGTATTAAATTTAGCGTCGAAAAATACGTACGATAAGATAAACGAATAACAAATACCTTTTAATGTCCGTACTTTCTTCGAGTTTTTTTCAGTCTTACCCTTGTAAAATGTTTAATTCTTTGTCCGTAAGAAATTTTATTGTACCAAAATATTCCCAATGAAATTTTCTATCTAGACACCAAATTTCAAAACAATCGGTTAAGCCAATTTTCTTATATGTTCGTTAAAGTGCGTGATTTTAGGTAAAACTAACGAATTACGTCGAAATTCTAACTTCAAACGGTTATAAAAAAAAATTTGACTAACGATTTTTGAGATTTTTTCAGGTCAAGTAGACGTATATGTCAGTGATATAATATTAAATTTTCAAGTCTTAATATCAAAAATCAAAAATTTTATTACATAAAAACTAACAAAAAGTTAGACATTTCCGAAATTTTTAAAATGCTGTACTCGACTCAAAATAGATCAAATCTTTTTGAAATTTTTATGAATTTTTCTCGTCACTATTTTTAGTGGTTGGTGAAAATTTCAAGTCCTTTGCTGCATTATTTTAGAAGTTATGTCAAAAAGTAATTTTCAATTTTACGGAAATTTCGGTAATTGCATATTTTGCCGTTTTTTGAAAATTTTTTTTCAGTTTTATCACATTATTAAAAAAAATATTGAGAAATTTGAAAAATGACCTCTTAAAAGTACCATCTGGGTTCGATTTTGGATCCTTAAAGTTACTGATCGAAACTTTTGAACCAGTATTTCTATACGAAAAAGTGTTTACAGAGGAAGAATAAAAAAAAATAAATAAACATCATTGTAAAAACTTCTTCACTTTCGTTCAGAATCTAAAAATGATCTATGACAATCAGTGAACGGCATTTTCGGAGTCATGTACGAAAAATAAAATCAATGAAGTATATTTTGGTTTTCTTTTTTCTCGAAATCAATATCATATAACTTTTGCGACTTACGAGAGTCTTTCGTCCAACAACGATAAGTTTTCCATAGACTTCTGTGACCTATATTTAATATATATATAATTATATAAAACTGTAAGACTAATATAAGAAATATCAAAATCGTACGTGTCATAGAAAAAATTAGCCTTCTAATCCATTTATTTGAAATATACAAATACAACAATAAAGGTCGCGAAGAATTACTGTGTAATTAGTTTGTTAATATTATAGTAAATTACAATTCCACATAATTTGTATATATATATATTTTTTTTTTTTATTTACAACACATACCTACCTTTAATAAAGTGTATTATATTTAAAATATTCTATTGTCACTTTAATAATTATAATTTTGTAATTATTTTTATGTTTCCGTTTATTGCAATACACCATTAAAAAAAATTGTACAAATAAAACTAAAATGACTGTTTATTTATTTAATTTTCATATGAATAAAAGACAATTAATTAAAAACATCGTTGTTTGATTTTTCTTATGTTACGAATAATTGAAATATAATTTTACAAGACGATCCTTTAATTTTCTGCTTTCAGAGCTATTTAATTCTAATACATTATAAATAAACATCATTGAAAAACCATTTGATTCTTCGCTCCACTCTAAATTGTAAAAAAAAAAAAAAGGCCATTAATATGCCATTACTGGTAGTATATTGGGTAGTATGTTACAATGCACATTAATCCCATCTTTAGCATGCTATTGATCTCATTGCCGAGACGCACATTATTCACTTACGTCAAGTGGACATCAGATATCTAATTTTGGTTCAAAAATATCGATTTTATTTTTTCAAATTGAAATATTTTATCATATATTGTTAAGATTATTACATTACAGTATAATAATAATAATATTAATAACATCTCTACATAATATAATAGATCTTACAGTGCCATGATAATAACATACGTAATATACAATTTAATAGATTAAAAAAAATAAAATAAAACAATAAAATTAAAAATAGATATAATATTATTATGAAACAAATAAATAGATCAACTATAACTAAATCAACGCTGTTAATTATGCTATACGATTTTTACAATAATATTATTGATAATAATAATTAATTTGTTTCGTCGTTTCTGCGTCACTGCGTTTTCTATTTTCTGTAATGTTTTCACTCCCACCCTCCCCCATTGTGTTTCTAATTTTTACAGGCACTGCCAACCATGTAATAGAAATCCGACCATTAACTTAATTATTAACTTATTATAGGGTTTATGTGGGTACATAAAAAAAAAAAAAAAAAATGAAATAAGTGAGGTGTGATTTCTCTTTAATTATGTGTAACTTATAGTATATGTCTGTGTGTCTGCATGTATAGTAAAATTGCTCAGTTTTAACTGAAAGCGTGTACACATGCTTAGCCATAGAACGATATATTTTCACAAAAAAAAAAAAAAAAAACTGTACAGTCAAATCGCTCAGTTTTCGTGTGCAGCCCGCACCGTCCCGACATTATCCGTTTATAAAATCATGTGACCTGGATCATTTGAATTGACGGTGTTCTCAATCTCAATTATTAAAAATCTAAACAATAATTGTGATTTTCATAAGCTTTTTTTTATTTTATAAAACTAAAACGAAACTATACTATACAGTTGTCATACATACTATAATACACCTATATATTTTTTTTCGCGATAATAACTATGAAAATTTTTTTTTTTCTTGTAAATAATGAATACGCGAAAAAAATTATTAATAATAAATACGCTTAAAAACCGTTTTAGAATCGTAGCCTTTCCGCACGGTTTCGAAAACGAAAGACGTAGACACGCTTTGAAGCGGTTTTGTACCCTGGAGCGGTGAGTGATAATATGGATGGTAATTGTGGCGATGATTGTGCGGCGGCGGTCACGAATGAAACGTGTCGAGTGAAGGTCGGCCGATGATGTGTGTGTGTGTGTGTGTGTGTGTGTGTGTGCGAAAGAGGGTCGTGGAAGTGATGTGATGCTCGGGGTGGTGATGGGGGGGGGGTGTGACGAGTTGATATGAGACTACACGCGTGACGTGACACGTCGTTGTCTTTGGGTCTGGCGACGAGAACTTATCGATTCCGCTAGTAAATGTCTAAAAATTTCCAATCGATTCCACCAGCAACAAATTTTCATCTGTGATCATACAGTATTTCCTTCCCGACTTAAAAAAATAAAAAATCAAATTTGGCTAAATTATGTACCGGATATTTTTGAAAACGATAACTCGTGTACTCGGGCACACCAACATAGAAAATAGACAAAGTAATAGTAGCTAGGTATTTTAAATATAAATACAATAATACAATATTCGGGAAGTTTATATTTTCTCAATAAATAATTTTAAATCTGCGCAGGCTATGCTGGCGGAATCGACGTACCCTAATTACAATATAAAGGAGGGGCTGCAAAATATCCGAAAATAATTTTACCCGAATTTATATTATCCGAAAGTATATTTACGAAAAATATTATGTACGAAAAATATTTCAACAGAAAAGTACTTTAGCCGAAAATTATTCGATACGAAAAATATTTAATCCGAAAATAAGTGCAGTAGAAAATAAATGTTTAGAAAATAATGCCACCGAAACGTATTTTGTCCGATAAATAATTTATCCGAATCGTATTTTGGCAGAAAATATTCTATCCGAAACGTATTATATAAATTATTATAAAATTTTGTTTCAAATAAGTTTCGGATCAAATATTTCCGTCTAAAATACGGTTCTGAAAAATTATTTGTCGTATACTATACGGATGGGATATGAAATATTTTTGTTCGTACATATTTTTGGTTGAAATAATTTCGGCTTGAATATGTTTCAAATGAATGATTTTCTGCTGTAATAACTTCTGTGTCTGCTGTAATAACTTCTGTGTAAATATTTTTCGGCTAAAATACGTTTCTGATGAAATGCTTTTCAACTAAAATACGGTTCGGATATTTTACGCGTTTCCCAACAAATAAAGGTCTGGCGCAGAATCGATACGAAATCCCTCGGGCGAGACACTGTTGCGACTTTACTCCTGCAGCTTTGTAATAGTCCAATGTTGGACGTGCGTGCGTGCGATATGTTATTATTTTTTTAATTAATTTTTTTTTTTTGTTTAATAATTACCGTTTTTATAACATTATTATTATTATTATTATTTTTATTATAAATTTTCGTCTCGTCGTCAATCCGTTTCGATCACGTTTCATCTGCCCCACCCCCATCCCCATAACCACTCTTCCACCGTCTCCCGGACACCTGTGCGATCATCAGGACGACGGTCGTACCTCCCCTTAACCCATGCGGTGGCGGCGGCGGCGGCGGCGGCGGCGGCAAACGTGGGTTTCCTCTAAACGGGAAGCGGCACCGGGTCCCACGTGAGGTTCTGCAAGTACGTCGTGTCGCTGATGTCGTTGTCGCGCTTGTCGAACAGCGCGGTCGCGCTGCCGTTGCGCGGCCTCCGGCGCCGGCGCCGCGCGAACGACCGCGTGTAGATCTTGAGCACCTGACAGTTGCACGTGACGGCCAACGCGACCAGTATGCCCTGCAGCGAGTGGCCCACGTTGTACGCGATCCACGCGACCGGGTCGGTGGCGGGCGACCCGTTGCGGGCCACGTAGCCGAACGCGTTGACGGCGAACAGCAGCGCGGCGATCTTCACGTACAGGTGCAGCTGCAGCGTGCGCTTCCGGTGCATCTTCAACCGCGTCTTCTTGTCCACCTGCAGCCCGACGGTGGCCCGGGCGGTCAGCCAGCTGCGCACCAGCGAGTGGCCGATGGCGGCGAAACAGCACAGCGCCGGCACGGCGAACGTCACGTTGTACACGGTCTTCTCGAAAAACCTGCAACAGGCGCCGGTTATCGTTGGAGACGCTGCCTAGTGGCGTAGTGGGGGGGGGAGGGGGGGGTGCGGAAGGGGTGGTCCGCCCCGGACGACACATTTTGAGGGCGGCATTTTTGGGAGAAATTAAAAAAAAAAAAAACAATTGTGAATTTCGCTTGTCCGGGTGTTCTTCGCACCACCTCTCGGTGGAATACTCTTGACGGGTGTGTATTGTGAATTGCGAAAGAAACGATAAATCATCTCTTCGACAAAACGATTCTGAACGGAGCTTCAACTAATGCATAATAATAATAATAATAATAATAATATTATCAGTTTTGAAGAATTGAACTTAAACGTTGAACTGTAAATTATTTCGTTACGTACAATATTTACAAAAAACGAAAATCGATTTTCATATAGTCACATATACACACACCTAATGAATTTTTTGCAAGTTTTTGGAAAAGTATTGAGAAATCCGAAAAATTACATCTCTAAAGTACCGTTTGGGTATGATAGAGACACTGATCGAAACTTTTGGATAAGTATTCTGATACGAAAAAGTGTTTCCAGAAATAGAAAAAAAATAAACATCATTGTAAACATCATAAGCTTTTTCACTCCGTTCAGAACCTAAAAGATCTTTTGAAATATATATATATATATATAAATATATATTTATTTTAAGTTTGTAACTCAATTTAAATGTGTCTGTGCACATACAATAATTATTATTCAATATGTATTTTGAGTAATTTTTTTTCTTAATTTTGGTAATTTTTGGTGCTTTTTTGGGTCATAAACATCCCCTATGATTTCTAGTCATCATACTGACCAACAGTTGTACGGGTTGAGATTGTCCACGGTCTGATGGTCGACGGTCACGCGCATCACGCTGGCCGATATGACGGACAGCGAGGGCACGCCCCACGCGAACAGGCTGTACTTGACGAACCTCGATATGAGCACGTTCACCGGCTCCGGCCGCGGGTTCAGGTTCACGTTGTTGCGGAACGTGATCAGCATGTCGTACGTCATCACGCACAGCCAACTGATGACGGCCAGCCGCAGATAGTGGATACCGAACGCCAGGCACAGGCACAGATTGTCTTCCTGCAAACAAACCGCCGCCACGTTGGCGCATGTTATTAATTTTTTTTGTCTAAAATATTTCATAATAATATGTTGGCACGATTAGCAAAAAAATAAGCAAAAAGAAAAAAATGAAAACCTTATTAAGGAAAACAGTGGTCCCTAATGATAAAACCTTTGATGATCTAAAAAAAAGTCAATTAAGTATCGTGGGCTTAAAAAATGCCGCCTATCTTTGAAAAAGAGAAAAAAAAATGTCATCCAATTGCAAAATAAAAATAAACAAAGACAAAACATTGTGGCTACTATCGATTAGCCACCATGGACTGCAACCGGTGTAGTCGATTGCACTTCTTATCTAAATTAATATGATCAAACTCATAGGCACCTTTGAGGAGGGGGTACAAGACGTGCACTTGCTTCCTCTAATATAAAAAAAAATATATATAAAATTTTCAAAAAAAGCGAATGTTAGTGAAAATATTTTATTTTAAATAATAATTATCAACAAACTACTTTTTTTTTTTTTTTAATAATATAAGAATACACGTTTATAGTAATTGGTTTTGTTAAAGTTAAATACAGGTGCTATATTATAGATTTATATGTATTAAATATTGTATTAAAATGACCGGGATTCACGAATAACAATAATAATTATTATTCGACTAAAAATGAAAACGTGTGGACGAAGCAGTTAACGCCATCTAGCTTACGTGGTTTTAGTTTAAACGTCGAGTTGTTCGCCGTACAGCCAACAGATCACACACTGTAATGACGTATAACAGGTAGAAATGAACACAAAATAATTTTAGTTTATCGTAAAAACTAAGGTTTACAGCGATTTACGTTTTCTTTAAGTCTATTTTGGTTGCGTGTTTTGAGGTGGTAATGAAACTTACGGAAAACGTTTGCTCGGATCACATATATCAATATGTAGAGTTAAAAAAAAAAAAATAAATAAATAAATGAAAGTAGTCGAATTCAAGTCAATTTAGGTACCTGAACGCCTCCAACGCCGACCACGTAGAATAACTGTGTCAAGAACATATTTGCCAGCATGTACATCAGAGCGGTGCCAGACATGGTCCTGAGATCGGAAAACAAACTGAAACATTAAAACACAAAGTTAAAATATTTTATCTATTAATTAATAAACGCGCGTTTGACATAACAATAGTGGTAAAAGAACTTTCCTCCTAGTTTACAAGACGCCTTAAATTTTGGTGATTTCTATTCTGAATCATATGTATTTTAAAACTGTAAAAAAGGATTGAGCGAAAAAAAAAAAAAGCCGGACATGTTTCGCACCGTGGGTATTCTTCGCATTTTTTGGGCGGCATTTTCTCGATGAGTGTATTGCATTTTCAAGAAACAATAAATAATTTTTTTAATTAATCGATTATGAGCGAAAATTTCAGTTTGTTTAGGACGATTTTACTTAAAAAATATAAAATGTATTTTTATTACAAAAAAAATGTACTTTTTACGTAGCGAGTTCTATACCTCATTATAAACTGAGAGCAGAAAAAAAAATATGAGAAGAAAAAACAATAGACATTTTTTTTCTCATATTAAAAATTGTCATTTACCAAAATTTTTCAAAAAGTTTAGATTAAAAAAAAAAAACTGATGACGTGTTACATTGTTTTTTAATTTTCGACACCACCAAGCACAATTATGGTGGTGCCAAAATGGTGAAAATTATGTCGTATATCAAATCTTATGAAAATTCTACATTACAGTTAGTGGTAAAAATATTTTTAAATTATCATATAAATCATATAATTTTTTTTTTTTTTTTTTTTTAGAAATCATTTAGCATTTATAGTTTTTATATTTGACGCACTGTTTAGGAATATTATATATATCTAATTATTAGATATAACCATTTTTTATTTTTCCATCATAAATCGTATAATAATAGATGATCCTGTGTCTTGGAAAAAATGTTATTCCCTTCGTCGTCCTAGACACAGCAACCAAAGAACTGATATGTGTGCTCACGTGGTATCAACAGATTTAACGAAGGTACACGCACACACACACACACACACACATCTTCAACCCGAACACATACATCACACACGGGTACGATAATAATAATAATAATAATAATAATATTCTTACTGTTCGTGCGTCGCTCACGGAGAGACCTTTATGTTTTGGCAACGTGTGTAAGGACGAACCGTGAAAGGGTGATAAAGTACCATTTGTTAAAGTGACAGTACCCCGCGCGCGTGTTGACAGAGATGTTCTCGACAGTTACGCGCCGTGGTCGTCATCATTATTGCCGCCATAAGTCCTCGCCCAGGTCTTTATATCATTTTCGTCTGTTACATTTTCCTATTATACTCTGCACACGGCCGTTGTAGTGCCTTACCTGCGCGGTATTATTCCTGCCGCGCCCGTCACCCGAATCGGAATCCGGCATTTTTTTTCCACGTCATGACCTGTGTATGTGTGTGTGTGTGTATATCTAGGAGAGTGTCCTGGGGGAGGGGGGTGAAGGTAAAACTCCTTCTCCCCTCACAATTTTATTCATATAGTTTTTTCCTTTACCTAAATATACGTATAACATGACTAAAATATTTTAAAATTTCTTTAAAAATAATCGTACTAGAGAAAATAATTCAAGTAGCCCAAAATTTTACACTCTCACCCGCCGTCTTATCCGGTCCGCCCTTGTCCACATAGATTGTGAGAGAAGAAACAAAACATAAAATCAACTTTCCCCAAAACGGACGGGACAAACTAATATTTCTTTCTAAAAACAGAAACAATACACAATTTTTTTTAGAAAAAAAAAAAAGACCGGGTTAAAACTTGTCTATTTTATATTTTAATACTTAAGCAACACGCGTCAAATAATAACAACTGTTAGATGATAAATATATATACAGGTGGTTCAATTTGTTCATATATCAACTCCGATGGTGGAAAAACAAAATAAAAATCCGGACATACTTCGCATCTCGTTATAGGTTATTTTTTTTAAAATTTTTACAATAAAAAAATTGTCTGATAATAATAAAAATGATTAGTATTTGGTAAATTGTTTTTTTGTATTTGGACTGAATGCGTTGTCTGTAATTCTATTGTTCTGAATGGTCAGTTCTTCATAGTTTAAATTTCAATAACTCGAATTATTCGATATTTCCAAAACAAATATTTATCCACATTCCAAATTTATTTTACACTTATTTTTTATTTATAAACAAAAACCAGGTATATGAATTTAATAATACTAAAATAATGTTTTTTCTTTACATTCCCAATATTGAGTTTTGAACAAACGAAAATTATAATTTCAAAGTTATCGATTTCATATAAAATCAATATGGTCGCTTTTTACATCGGCAATGTTTTTATAAGTATACGTTTTATTCTAATGCAATTTCGAATATGTATATAATAATAGGAAATTTAAATGATATGAATACTTATAAAGTTTACGATGTTTGGTTATACTATAATTTTTTAAAAATATTGTTTGAAATCAAAAAAAAAAGTTATTATTCCGAAATTGTATTAATTTATGACAATTTATTAATTGTCAAGTAAGTAGAACATTGCTGGTTTTTTTTGTTTTAAGCATGGATATCAACTTTTAATTATTGACATCCTTATTTTTCCTGCTATCCTAAAAAAAAAAAAAAAATAATAATAGTAATATGACTCTGTCGTTCTTTATACAGTAAATAATTTATTCATTGTATATTTTTTATCAACTATTGATCAGAATAATATATGATCTTACTGTTCATATTTTTCTCGAATAACCAATTTTTATTTGTAAACCAAATATTGTCATTTTTTTTTTTTTTTTGCTGTTTTATAAATCATACCCAAAGGAATAGCCGGCTAGTCACAAAAAGATATCGATAAAACTGACTTTTTTCAGTATGTGTTATTCGTTTTGTGTAATACACCGTACGTAGTAAGCAACAAATATCTATCAGATTTTAGCGATTTGAAAATATATTTATGATCACTGATGTATCTTAGGTCTGTCGAAATTCGAGTGTTGAGATAGATTTTATAATTCAACATGCGAAGTTGTTGACTTCGACAAGACATGACTATGGATTTGAATTAAACTGCAGTAGTCCTTGTCCAAGATCTTACATAGATGAGATGTATTGCACAGGGCTGAGATTATTTGACTTTAATGTGGGGTTGGCACAAAGACAATTGCCAATTGAAAACCAATTGACAATTGAGGTCAAATTCCGGTAAAAAAAAACCTATTAAATTGCATTACATCTTTAATTGGTTTTCCAATGAAAAATGTGAAGATGATGTACCAATAGGCAATGGGTACTATAACACGATTAAAAGATGAAATATCAATAATTGACAGTAATTAAATTCAAATAATAGAAATTGATCTACCAATCTTAGTGTATACCTATAACTAAAGAAAAAAAAAAAAACTGTTTCCTTTAAAGTTTTAATATAATGTTTTTAATACAATGTTAATATTTAATATGTAAATTTTCTGTAAAATTATATTTTTCTTTAAAACTCTATAAATATATTATAATTGTTATTTGCATTTTTCTGGTGAAAAATACATTTTTCCATATTTAAATACATCATTTAAAAGAAAAAAAAAATTGATCGAATTTAACAATTTCTACTAGGAAAAATCTTGTCCATCGACCGTGAAACATTTCAACCGGTCAAACACCACCCAATCCCATTTTATTAAGAGAATAGCGCATTAAAAAAATAAAAATAAAATATCGCTTAAGGTTCTCCTCCACTGTGCGTTGGTCCGTACAATCTTTTTTGGAGTATAACGATAGTGTTATATGGGATCTTCTTATAAATTGGCGTGACTTTATCTCTCTTCGAATTAAACGTGTACAACGACGACGGTTCCTAAGGCTCACTGAATCTTTATATACTTGGCGTCTCTAATGGCTAATGCGGAGTGTGTTTTTAATCATACAGCCATAACACTTGGGTTAGCATTAAATCTCCAGAGTTAATTTAATATTTTATCTGGGAAAACGGATTCACCGACACTCCTGTATTTAATTAATTTTAAACTTCCTTGACGGTGTCCTTTACTGGATATTATCTTTTTTTTTTTCATTTTCCATCTCACTGTCCGTCACAAACCTAACCACAAATTATATGTTAAATGAACCTATTATACCTATTGATATCCGTTGCCAATGTTAACTCGTTCTTCGACTGTAAAGTTAAAATACTAATTTGCGTTTTATATTATTTAAGTCTAAGCATTATTGGGGCGGAAACAGAATAAAAATTTTTGGATGAGTGGGCCAAGTTCGCCCCCTCCTAATGGTATTAATTTTATCCAAAGAGCTCCGCCCATTTAATCATAATAAACAAATATATTTTTCCGATAATGTATTGAATTCCACGAGTTAAACGATCAATATTATTATTATTGAGTTTCACCTTGTATACGCGTAACGTGAACTAAATCATAATATTATTAGAAGCACAGAAATTCGGTAAAAAGTTTAGCGACGGCGTTAAAATTTTAAACCGGAACAGATAATAATAATACGTTCCGTAGTTTCGGTTGTAATAAATCATTCGACTATCTCGCTTGGGTTTTGCGGGCACTACTAACAGCAATAATTCGTTGTTGGCCGGCGACTAGAAATCCGCGGGAAGAGAGCGTATCATCCCCGACTTATCTCTTTCCTGGTACTAGAACGAATTTGATCTTAAATTTAACACATTTATTTTATTAATAATAATAATAATTTATTTTAACGGAAAATAATTCCAAATTTCTTATTTACATAGACAGTAATATAGTTTAACATATTTTGTGTCTTAATTAAATTTAATTACAATTTTACAAGA
>JAIPRM010012918.1:0-11784 GCA_025469315.1 Stegophylla sp. TES_Ste_2020 | reverse complement strand
CAAAGTTTTTGAGAAGTATTTGAAATACTATACAATTAAAGTATTTGAGTAGTATCTTAAATACTTTAAAAAAAATGTATTTGAGTACTTACTCAAGTACTTTTTAAAAGTATTCTTTACAGGACTGTCTATACTTTACATTTTTTTTTTCTAATAAATAAAGGGTAAAAAATTAAACGAGAAGAAAAAAGTGTTAGAACAATGTCCAATTTTTTTTTCATATTTTCAAAATTTTCATGTGCCAAAATGTTTCTCGTATTATTGTCTATCTATGTTTAAATTTTCATAAAGTTCGGATTGAAAAATGATGGTTTCCGAGTCTTTTTTGTCCAATTTTGGGTAATTTTTAAAAAGAAAATTAAAAAAATTGAAGAATTGAGAAATTCAAAAAATTACTTCTCTAAAGTACCAACTAAAGGCAAATCCGATTTTAAAAAGTTACTGGTCGAAACATTTGGACAAGTACTTCTACATGAAAACAAGTACACATAAAAAGCTAATATTGCATAAAATATATATTAGTATAATAGGGTGTTCCTTGAATTTTGTAATTTGGTTTTTCCATATGTTTAAACTATAAACTTTAAAGTCTCACTCAACAAGACCCTTAATCAGCTAATATATATATATATAAAAATCCAGTCATGCTTTGCATCATGAGTATTCTTCGCTTCTCAGGTGGGATAGTCTTGGTGGGTGTATTAAATTTTAAAGAAGAATTAATGATTTATTGTTATAAATTATTTCTTTAACAAAAGATTCTGAATGAAGCTTCATTTAATTACGAAAAATAATATATTTTTAGTTTTTTTTTTATAGAGTAAGTATGTTTTACAATAAATTATTACTTGTTTACATTCTATCCGAAGTACGTCTATACATAAAAAAAAAAATATATATGGAAAATACAAATATATATTATATATCTTTGTAAAAACATTAGCTTTTCACTCAAAATCTAAAATTAAAAAAAATAAATGTACGTATTAACCTTTATTAGAGATTTAAGCACTAATACTTTTCTAAAAATAAGATTCACAAAATGGCTATTTTGAATTTTTTCTAAAACTGTAGTATAAAATTTCAGATTTGAAAATTTGGGTTCTAAAAAAAAAAAATTTGTACTTTGCTCGTCGGGGTGTTCTTCGCAGGTCAGGTGGAATTCTCTTGATGGGTGTATTGAATTTTATAGAAACGATAAATCATATCTTCAATAAAACGATTCTGAACGAAGAAAGTTAATAATATAAAAAATAAATGAGAAAAAAAAATGTTGGAAAAATGTCTAAAATTTTTTTTTTTACATTTTCAACATTTTATTGCGCCAAAATCTTTCTCATATTATTTTCTATCTGTGTTTAAATTTTCATATAGTTTGGATCAAAAAATGATGGTTTTCAAGTCGTTTTTGTCAAATTTTGGATAGCTTTTTCCAAAAAAAAAAATTAAAGAATTGAGAAATTCAAAAAATGACTTCTCTAAAGTACCATCTAGAAGCAAATCCGGTTTGAAAAAGTTGCTAATTGAAACTTTTGGACAAGTATTTCCATTCGAAAAGTTGTACACAGAAAAAAAATAAATAAATAAACATCATTGTAAAAACACTAGCTTGTTCACTTCGTTCAGAATCTAAAATTAAATATCATTGTATGAAAACTTAGCTTTTTCGCTCCATTCGGAATCTAAAATGAACTGCTAGAGTCAAGAAATTTTGAATTAACTTTACTTTACATTTCAATTAATATTTTGTAAACTGGTATGTAAATCAATATTATATAGATTTTATTTTAAATAAAACACTATATTCTATAAATTTGGTTCTGCAAGCGTTTTTAACATATAACTACTAATCATACCTATACATAAAAGGGCACTTACTTATTCACTGACTATGTATTAAATCTCGAAAACTACTTGACCTATGAAGCTGAAATTAATCTGATAGGTATTTTGTAAGTAGAAGACGTAATCTAAGAAAATATTATCCAAAATTTAACCTCTAAAAAGGGATTAAAAAGAAATAAAAATGAAAAAAAAATTTTCAAAGTTGGATTATTCGAAAGAGGTAAAAAGGTCAAAAAAGTTATATAAGTAGGATTTTCTTGAATCCTTATCGAACCGTTATCACTGATGATATAAATATACAATTTAATCACAAATTTATATCATTATGATTCAGAGACTCGCTTAAAGTAGGGGTTATTGTTTTTTTTTTTAGCCTGGCATTCATACTTGTATAAAATACTAATTAAAACCACATTTTTTAATTCAACTCTATAGGTTTCGTTGGAGTGAACATTACAGTAGTTTTATAAGGTAGCCTTTTAAATCCTTCACGATGCGTATATACATTTGAACACTATCACTGACACACGACCACGTCCTATGATCCTGTTTGATTATTCTCGGGGTCATCGTACTGTCAAAACTACCGTACCGTTTCATTTGAGATTTTAAAGATATGTACTTATTACTATTCTCATTTAAAGAGGGTCAAAACAGCATTAAAGTTTTCATCAACTGTTGAATTTGATAACCATGGCAATACTATCATTTAAGGACAACCTCCGTGTAACATCTATACAAATAAATTTTGAGAATTAGTCTATTTGTTTAGGATTATTATTGAAACGACTGAACCAATTTTGAGTGGCAATCACAATTTTCTCACGGAAAACGCCGGAACTTAAGAATTTATAAATAATTTCATATTCGTTCAAGCCTATACACGGGCGAAGTCAGATAATTCAGCTAGTAAAAATAATATTTTATTTTCACCCTGTATAACTAAGGAACACCCTATTATATTATATAATAGTTTCTATTAATTATAATTTATTATAATTAATAGTATTATTTTTTATTTAATTATTTATAATTTATTGTGTCCTAAAAATGTAAACTTATATTTTCCATACTTGTATCGCATTTAATTACTGGTGTTGATTTCCACGCGAACAACTCTTTCAAAACTTTTTCTTTCTCTTCGTTTCGAACTTTTTCGATGAGTTGGTGTTCCCTGTTATCGTTGTTTATTTGCTCCTTGACAGCTAATCGGTCCCGTTCTGTTTTTGTGACTAATTACACAACACAGAAAAATCAGTAAATAAATAATAACAGAAACAGTAAGGGAAATAATGAAAACATTAAGTTTAAAGCAGGTAAATTTATACTGAAGTATATTCAGGATATTAACGATAATAGTGGTATTGTCAATGCATAGTATGAACTATTTTATTCAGATACAACGTCCACCATTTTGGCAGTTTCAACAATTAATTTAAAAACTTAATAAAATAATAAATTTTTGAAAACTTCATTTGAATATTCAAATGTTTTCCTATTTCCTATATCGGACATAAAAAATGTTGGGAGTATTAAGTTTGTAATAATTTATTTCATTGTAATTGTTTAAGATCTGCGAAATTACAATACAACGTTGAACAACAAGTAGAATTTATCAAGTCTAAACAATTTGAAGTTCATAAATACAATATTTGTCTCTACTGGCCCAGTAGAGACAAATATATAGGGGGGGGGAGACAACAAGGAACTGCTGCCCCGGGTGGCTGATTATGAGGGGGTAGCTAATTTGTTTATGTATGTTTTCAATAATTTAATCTTATCAAAACTTCATTCAATGAATTTTTACGCATATTATTTTAATATTTTCTTATTAATACATTTTTTTTATAACCTTACTTCCATAATTAATTAATTATAGAAATGCAAAGTAAAAATTATAATAAAAAGCAAGTAGGTACCTAAATACAAAACAAAATTATGATAATTGATAATATATTTGATAAATAAAAGTGTGAGTACATATTTCCTTGAATTAAACGATTGTAAGCAAAGCTTCAGTGAAATATAATATAAGCTTTCGGCATATTTAACATTGTTAGTCCAATTTTGAGCATTTTCCCCTACACATTTGAAAAACTATAGAATTTTCCAAAAATTCACCTGTATTTAGTACCGTCCTTGTTGGATTTTTAATCTTACAAAATGGTAAGCGAAACATTTAGAAAAATAATTTCTTTAAAGTACCATTTAGAGGCAAATCGGGTTTCAAAAATTTGCTGGTTTAGACTTTTGGACAAGTATTTCTATAAGAAAAAGTTTTCACAGAAAAAAAATAAAATCATTGTAAAAACGCTAGTTTCTTCACTTCGTTTAGAATCTAAAACTTCAAAATCTTAAAATATGCATTTATTAAAAAACATTCTTCAAAATATGCAAAATAAAACTAGCATATATTCAATTTCCAATATTTGAAACGGATTTATATTCCATTTAACTATTTTTCGGACTTTGCCAAAAAAATACGCATATTGTTATAAAATTCTAACCTTAAATGTAATACAGGTTCACTCACCAGTTTTCATTTGAATTTTCTTTTGAGATTTTTCGATTATGTTGTCTAAAATTTCACGTTTTAACTTTTTCAATTCTTCTTTTGGTTTTTGCAATGTTAAATGTTCCCAATGCAAACTGTTTGTCTTTTGTAATTCGAATAAAACGCATTCATCGCCAAAAGTACACTTACTACAGTCTTCGTTTATCTCATCCCAGAGAAATGCTTCGAAAATGTGCGGTAAACAACTAATCTACATATTACATTATACAATAATAATCATACTTGTGTTTATTTTCTTATTTTCCAATTTATTTAAAATTATTTATAGAATTTGATCCAATTTTTTAAAAATTAATGAAAAAAAAATCACAATAAATTGTAATTTTTAAACAAATTCGTAATTTTATTACAAAAAAAAAAAAATATAACCTAACGTAAAACTTAAAATTACGATATACTTCACATCATGGGTATTTTTTGCACTTCGGGAGGAATAATTTGGTCGGTGTGTTGTTGTGAAACTATAAATCTATTCTTCAAAAAAACAATTCAAAGCGAATAGCTTCAGCTAATCACAAATAACAATAGTTGTTAGTTTTATATTGAATAGGTGTATTTAACAGTTATAATTTATTTACATTCTATCCAAAATTCGTCTATTATAAGATTGTTAAAAATTATAGATTTAAGCAATATAACTTTTGGTAGTAACCGAATAATCTATGCAATCTACTATTGTTAGTAAAGAGAAAAATTTTAAGTTTCAAGTCCAATTAGTTTTGGAGTTAAAAAGGAAATTAATAAAATTTATTTTATAAAAATCTCGTTTACGGCATATTTTGCGTTTTACAAAATTATTAAGGTTTTTCACAATTTTGGACAAAGTATTGAAAATTTTGAATAATTACTTCTTTAATGCACCAGCTGAATGTGATTTATGATCTAAAAACTTACTCTATGAAACTTTAGAACAACATATTTCTATATTATAAAGTGTTTTCATAAAAAGAAAAAACACACATTTTGCTATTAGACATTTTTTTTTTTTTTTTGGTTGTGGGAAGGGTGGAGGTTAAAACCTCCTAAACCCACCCCATTACTACTCTAATATTTGCAATTAAACAATATTTATATCTAGGCACCTATGTGTATAGTTCATACGTATTAAATTTTAATGTATATGTTAATATTATCTGCTATACATATTGCTAAAATCTAAATCTAATATTGATACTAGCCGAATTATATGCCGCCATTAACCATGGACCTTTGGATAATGTTTTAACAACTAAAAATTTACCAGTTATGAGATAAAATTATTTGAATAAATTAATAACATTAAATATATTTAAAATAAAATAAATTATTTTATTTTATCAATTATTTTTTTAAGTATAAAATTAATTTTTATATTATTTTATTCATTTATTATTGCAAGGCATTCTGTCATGACATTTTCCATTACACATTTAGTATTAGATACTTGCACCAATTTGTATCACATTTCTGCTCACATAAAAACATCTTTTATACCCTTAACCACCGCCGTTTGACATTTGACTCGCAATTTCCCTCAATGATTTTGATATATGTACCACCTCATTTAAAGGCATCAGAAAAACACCAAACTGGTTTCTAGTGTATAATCGTGGCAGAGTACCATATTTATTACCAAGTTTATAAATCCATCCTCAATAGAGACAACTTACAATTTTTATATTTTAATATAATATGTATATTAGACCAACCATAGATCGACGTCATATATTATATTGTATGATATATAATATTAACACAAAATGCTATCCTATTAAGGTGAATACTTTCATCAATATATTTTTCATTTTATCATTAAGATAATTTATAAGTAAAAATAAAATAAGCTAATATGGTCAATAATGTCAGCCAAGTGAATTGTTAATTTGTTATTGTGATTGATACTATATAGTTGTGGTGACCAGATATAGAAGTACAAAAATAAAGTACACATCAAATATCAAAATATAGTTTTTCTTTCAAACACTTTCTGGAGGAAATTATTAGCCAGTGTGTAAAAATGTTATTTATAAAATCTATATATGGTGTCCATATAAGTTATTTCCGAACACACAAGTTTTTAATAATATATAGTATACGCATTATTCTGTTTGGGGGAAACTGAAATAAAAATGTTAAAATATTATAAATTTAAAGCTATTTTATATACGTAATTATAATCACACATAAGTTACAAACCTACTTAATTATGATTCAGGTAATTACTTTGAATAATAATTGCAAAAAATGTACCAATTCAATGTTATAATTAGTAGGGTTATGTCTATGAAGAAAAACATCAGATTGTACATAAACAAATAACAAAATAAAGTATAAACAATTTTATTTTAAATATGTGTTAATCCACGGTATTATCAAAATAGAGTACAATTGCATATACTTAACAATGTTGATGAGGACACTAGTACAATGTAACTAAAAAGAGTGCTGTATTACAAAAATAAGTATATCTGGTCACCATGTATATAATATACAGAGTGCTAACAACAACTTTTACATAATATTTAATATATAATTGTTTACATTATCCATTATTGTCTGGGTAATCTTAACATTATCGATCATTGACTGACTAGAGTTAACATCATCTGGATATTGTTGACATTTCATGTTTGTAATCAAAGAATTACACATTAGCCAAAATGGATGACTAATGTTGACTTTATCCGACTAATGTCAACATTATCCAAATGTTAACATTACCCATAACATATATATACGTATTCATAAATTATTAATAAAATGTTGGCCTGGGATAACCCAAAAATAATTTTTTATTACTAAGACCCAATAATTGAATGAAGGAGAATAATTTAAACACTTTTTTTTTTTGAAATATAACTTAACAGTAAATCTTAATGCGTACAAGCAATATTATAAAAGTAATAATAACGTTTGTAATTGACATAAATTTATTTATAGCGTTTATTTTACTTCTAGTTCTGATTTACCTATTTGTATAAAAAATAAACGTATCATCATTAACACTATCCACGTATACTCTATACGAAATATATGAAATGACTTTTAAAATTTTGTCACCTCTCTAAATCGTTAAAAATTTTCCGCTCTGGGCATGGCCTTTAATCTAAATACGCCACTATGTATAATGGTCACTGGTCCAAAAAATAGGCGATTTTGTCACTGCATTTATTTTAAAATTATAAAACCAAATTTTCATTTATCGTTAAAAGTGTCAAACGACTTGAGACGTCTAATTTGTGATTAGTAAGCTCATTAAAATGTTAAGTACTAGTGGAACTTTCTACTAAAGCAAATACTACAATAATCAATACAAAATTTATTAATTAAAAATAAAGGATTAATGGTTTTAAGATGAATTTTGAAAATACTTCATAGTGAATGTATTAATTTCAACGGTTTGTTTATACGTACCAATAACCAGTGTTGATTTTCAACATAGTTTTTCTTCCTACAAGTACATTCTTATAAATTGTCACCATAATTTTATAAAATTAAATAAGAAACACATTTTGGTAACTTATTGTTTTTCCAATTGACGTACTACATTTGTCGATCCCATTTAAGCTAAATTATATTACTAAAATACTCTTTAGGTACTTGTTTTCTCAATGAATAATTCAAAATGTGTTAATTACTAAACATTATATGTATTCTTAGTCAATAAAATTGTCTAAGTCAATTGTCTTTCTATTTTATAAATTTTAATTAACTATATATATATAATTTAACATACTCGTATTTCTCGTACCTATTTCACCATACATTACTTCACTGTATTCATTGACAAAAAATTGTATGCTGCATTTGTATGCTGTATTATACATTTTACTTTTTGTTAACAGAAATTATAATAGTTAGTAATTAGTCATTTCAACTACAAAATTACTAAGTACAATAAAATAATGTAATAAAAATGAATATTTTATTCTGCATAATTCTGTAATTTTTTCTTACATATTTCCACACTTTTTATTGCATAATTAACAATTATAATTTACAAGTACATACAAATCCGATCTTTAGTCATTAGGGCTCGAATGCATTGGGTTCATGCATTTGCATGATTTTTTTGCAACACAGAAAAATATGTAGTGTGGGGTACAAATCTGTTTCATAACAATGGTAATCAAAATATGAAATTTAATAGTGTAAATTATATTTTTGCATATATGGGTTTATGAGTATATTTTGGCTTATAGTTGATTTTTTTAGTGCATGTTGTAATGCATAGTTTGCCAATTTTTAGTTTATTTATGCGTTTTGAGTACATGAACTTATGAACCTTGGTTATAAGTATTACTAGCGGTACTGAAAAAATATCGAATATCATAAGTCAATTTTTTTTTATATAGCCATTTAAAGTTGGCATTTTGACAGAAATCATTATTTTTACATAAAATTATACACTGAAAGAACATTTTTAGAATATCAGATTTTATTTTTCTAACACTTTCTCATCAAAAATTGTTTTTTTCTGTTTATACTTTTTTTTTGCCAGTTAATAGTTTAATAATTTAATGTTACATATTATTTTTTGTATTTTTCTTTTTTTTTTTCATAAACTGACATTTATTGTTGTGTTTTAACTGAAGCTTCACTCAGAATCATTTTATTGATAAAATAACTAATTTTTTCTTTAAAATTCAACCATGAAAAAAATACCCACAAGAGTATTTCACTCGAGGTGCGGAGAACACCCATCGTGCGAAATCGTGTTCGGATTTTTATTAATATTAAAATTATAAAAATATTATTAGATTTAGACTGGTTAATTTGAGAAAAAAATCACTCTGTGTACTTGCAAAAACGTGTTATGTACACATATAATAAATACACATTCGTCAATTATGGTGTTTGTAATATTGATCCATTTGTACTTACTTTCAAATAATTATTAGACGTTAGAATGTCTGAATTTCGTTGAGACGCGTGTGGAATTTGAATTTGTACAAATATTTTATTCTCATTTTGCCACCAAGAAAATTCTTTCACAACTATCGGCATGATTTCGATTGAAATTCTCACGTAAACACGAACGACTAAACAAAAATCTGTCTTTACGCTGAACCATAATTTTTACTAGCTATTGTTTGTTACTATGGTGCTACACTCAGCTGACGTTGTAACCGAACGATACGCATCGCACAAAGGGAGAATATAATATATAGGCGTAACTAGGTACTAATATTAAGGAGAACGTCAATTCATCGCCGTGTTAATCAATCAAACGTATAAATACATATAAATTAGAAATTTCCCTTCCCATTTAAACACATACTTAGGGGACTGTCTACACATTTACTTTTTAAGTGTAGTAGTAATGGTTGAAAATGTTGTTTTTTAAAAAAAAAAATCTTAGTACTAAAGTGAAAATAATTAATGGTAAAAATTATAAAAATGTAAAATATTATTTTGCAATTATAATATTTTACATTTTTACAATTATATATAATTAAAATATTATATTGCAATAATTATAATACTTTACATTTTTACAATTTTTACCATTAATTATTTTCACTTTAGTAATAAGATTTTTTTTTTTTTTTTTTAAGACAACATTTTTAATCACACACTTAAAAAATTAATGTGTAGACAGCCCTAAGTCTGTTTTAAAATAAGAAGGAAAATGTTGAATTTATAATATGTGTTTATACATTTAGTTGATTAACACAAGATGAACATGATGAATCGACTCACGATGAATTGACGTATATCCGATATATCATAGACGTGCAGCAGGTCCATATGCTGCATCAGCAACAATTTTTTTGGCCGATTGATTGGCCTGAGGGTCGCGTTGATACAAGCTATTGCCGCTTAGTCTCTCAAGCTCAGCTCTGGGGTACAAATAAAAGTTTTATAATACTACTTACATTCTAATAAAAGACATAAGTAATTATGTAAAATTATTAATAAATAACTAATTTTATACTATAGTAAACTGCACGCTGTAAACAAAGCACATAGGGGCTATTATTATTAATTATGCATATATACCTTATCGGTATGTTTATGAAACCAAATCTATATAATATAGACCAGTGATTCCCAAATGATGGGAAATTCCCCCCCCCCAGGAAAGAATTAAGATACTGTACAGGGGAGAATTTTGTGATGATGAAATAACGAGAATTTTTTTTGTTAATTTTATTAAAAAAATTAATTTTAAATCTACTTCAATTATTTAATTAATATTTACACTTTAAATTAATATTTTTTGCTTTTAATATCATGAGTTAGTGAGTTAACTAATATCTAATTAATAAAATAATGAAAATAAAAATTCATTAGTTATATAAAATATATACGTATACTTATAGATAATTATTTTGTATAATTTATTTGTTTGGCTAACAAAAAAAAAAGATCAAAACTATATTTTAAAGGGCATTAGAATTTTGAAAATTTTCAAGGGGGGATAATATTTTTGAAAAATTACAAGGGGGGAATAAAATTTTTGAAAAATTTCAAGGAGGAATGGAGTAAAGAAGGTTGGGAACGAACCAATGATATAGATTGTTTAATGCTGTAGTTATGTCATGGACCGGATGGTGGTTATTAGCATCTAAGTGATTTCATAAAACATTGGAGAAAAGTAATAAAGGTTTATACATTTATCAATTTTAAATATTTTATTATAATAAATAAAGTTGTATTATTATGGCCACTATACATAACGAACATATCCCACATACGTATTATAATTTATATGATTCACAATATGCCAATATATTGCTATCAGAGCTTATTCTAAAGCGCATTTGGGCTTATTTTGCGTAGTTGAAAAGTCAAGATGCGTAGCTGGAAAACAATTATTGCGTAGTTGATTTGTTCATGATAAATTTATTTTGATTTTAATAATTAATAAGCAGAAATAGTTAAGTCTTTTCAGTGTTATCCATCAATATAATATAAATATAGGGGATGGGGGTCCAAAATATGTTTTGTAGTTTTAGTAAATCACGAATTAAGTTCTATCATTTGATAAAATGTATGATAAAATCAATATTTATTATTCTTGAAATAGGTACCTACCTATATAAATGATACGGTAAGTAAAATATATGCTATAACAACGTTATTTGTCATTTGATCCTTAATATTGTTGAAGATTATCAACAATATTAAAAAAAATAAAATATTATAAAGGACCTAAAATTTTTTTTGAAGAAAACAGATGAAATATTCAAAATTCTATATTTATTCAAATAGAGGTCAAAATTATTTTGATTATCAACTCCAGTGCATACTACTTTATTTGTTATAAAGGATGACAATTTCTAGCTCGTGGTTAATATTATTTTTGGAGACTAAATAACTAAAATTGAGTTCATAAAAATCTATTTTTTTTTTTTTTTTTTTTGGATTATTTTAAAATT
>JAIPRM010012917.1:0-11784 GCA_025469315.1 Stegophylla sp. TES_Ste_2020 | reverse complement strand
GAGCAAATATTTTCAAAATCCTTTTGGAAAAATGAATTTGTAATATTTTTAATGTAAAGTTATGAAAATTATTTGAATATATTTGGAACTAAATATTTGGTGAGCAAATATTTTCAAAATACTTTTGAGAAAATGCATTTATAATATTTGGTATGCAATATTTTGAAAATTTTTTGACAATAATTTTATTTTAATATTTTATAGCCAAATATTTTCAAAACAGCTTAACTATATTTTGAATATAATATTTTCGATAAAACTATTTTAAAATATTGTGACAATTATAATATTTTCAAATTGCTGTGTGGGTATAATATAAAGTTTAGGTATGCCATTGCCGATTATCAAGCCGAAATTTCCTTGCATAGCACAGCAAGCCGAGGGATATTTTTGATTTGCGAAGCGAAGTGAAGTCGACAAACACCCGGTGAACTAATATAATATGCTCGTATATTATACATAATAAAATCAAATTTAACTATTTTATATAACTAAAAAAAGGGTATTTAATGAAATTAATTTTTAATATTATTTATAAGTCGATACGTACACTGAACAATCTCGACTGATTATAACAGTACGCTCAAAAATACAAAATGCCTTTGAATTTGTCGTCAATAACGTAATAGTTATCAAAATAAAATGACGGTTATCATGGCTAAGAATAGTTACAATTTAATGTCAGTGACTCCAACACGGACGCAGTAAGGATATATCAAAATCGTCATGGAAAATATTATTGCAGACTACTATCGGGCTACATCCAAATTATTAGTGATAACTAAGACTGGGATTTTAATGCCCTTAAAAATCACTAAAAATGCAAAAACGACTTCAGAAACTCAAAAAATGCACTAAAAAATGTCTTTAAAATTTATTTAAAATAGTTTAAAATTCAAAAAATTATGTGATTGTTATGAGGTATCGTCGAGCGTCTTTATCGATTTTAATATTCTAAACTTCTAGCATATCGCTATACTGGGATGCAAGATAAGAATTTATATAAATAAAACGTATAAGAATTCTGGATAAGATTTTATTTCATCTATTGTTAACGTATAAAATAAATCCCATATTATAAGTATTAGTATTAAAATTTTAATTTTAGGCCAAAAATGACCTAAAAACATATAAAATGACGAAATACCAGCCCTAGTGATAACATTGTGCACGCATTTTGGCTATAATTGAGATATAGCTAAAAAACCGGACGCACTTGGGCGATACAAAAATATTTATGACAGCATTGTACGGAACAATATAATTATAATACCTGCTTATCATTTATACGTTAATAAATTGCTAAAAATATTTAAGATAATACTTATATCTATACAAAGAAAAATTTTAGCTGACATTTTTTCATACACAATCTATTAATTCCATATAAATCACTTATAAATGAATGATTTAACACGAATGTTTTCACATTTTTTTTTTTTTTTTTTTTTACTCAATCTAGGCATTCAATTAAAGTTCATTGAATACATTTTGTTGTATATCTACAGAGAAATCCAATATAAAAGAAACAAAAGATTTAATTACATATGCAATATGAATATCATAATAATTTCATAATGCTCTCTTTTCTCTTTTATTTCGGAAATCTCTATTATTATTTTCTATACTGTACCGTTTAACTAGGAACATAATGACCATTTTTTTATAAAGGCACTGGTAACATATTCAAAATTCGATCTTTGTAGCTGTGTTTCGTACGTGTTTCTAGAGCAGTGAGGGGCCTGAGATAGAGATGGGCAGAGCTGGGAAGCGTTCAGGTTTTTTAGGGGAGGCGTGAAATTAATTATTAATAAACTGTGTTTAAAAAGGTAATTTTTGATCTCCACTAATTATTCAACGTGAGTCTAAGAGGTATACAATAATAATCAAATAAAGAGATCAACCGTATTTTGTAAATTATTGAAAGTCGTAGGAGGTATTGTGAGATTTTTTAAAAACCTCCAAGCCCCAAGGGGAATTACTCCATGGAGTTAAATAGATTTGGAAACACTGTTTTATAGAATAAACTTATTTGGAAAAACTTTGGTTATAATATTTTGGCTAGTGTATTTATTATAATATTATTACTGCAAATACCACCCACCATACTATGATAATTTAAATCATATTGAAAATTTTACTGATAAAAAGCAAAACATAATTTATTTTTATTGTTACCTATATTAGGATATTATGTAAAATATACGAATTATTAACGCCTTAAATTTTTTTTTTTTTAACTTCGTGGCACCTTTAATCTAATGTCACGGCCCATTATATATATACGTAGACAGGTTGTGGCACTCTGTGGTTGAGAATCACTGCATTACACCACACACACACACACACATTCGGAATATAATTTAATTTTTTTATTTTTTCTAATTCGTTTCCACACAAAGAAGCTCGTGTTACAGCGCGTAGTGTACCTTTAATATAATATTACATTAATAATTACGGTACGGCTAACGGAGCACGTGCGGCACCGCCGTCCGGTAGACAACGAAAACGCATTATAACGTTTTGAAATTATTATATTTTTAAGGCTATTGTGATACAAACACACACACACGCACGCACGCACACTACACGTATGTTGTATATTAACACGCACGTATGAATCGCGGGCGGTCAGTGTAGGAGTGTCTTAAACTAGGTTGACGGTGATGGACTAGAAAAAAATTCATTGAACTTTTTTTTCCTGTAAGCTGTTGTACCTAAACGACGATAAACTAGTACAATTTACTGGCGAACAATCTCTATGAGAGTAATGTCGAGGAATATTTTGTGATTTTAAGATTCCGAGAAGAGCGAAAAAGACAATGATGTTATTATTATAATTTTTTTTTTTTGTGAACACTTCTGTATAAAAACACTTGTTCAACGATTTCGACCAGTAACTTTTTGAACCAGAATTCGTCTTAGCACTACGGTACTTTTGAAAGGTCTTTTTTATGAAATTCACAATAATTTTTACTAAATTTGGGAAGAATTACCATTAATTTGACATAATTACCTTTAAATCTTTTTTTTTTTTTAATCCAATCGATATGCAATATTAAATATAGGTAGACTATAATATAAAACGTATTTTTTACAAAAGAAATTTTGAGTGAGTAAAAAAAAAAAAAATGTTGTAATTTATTTTTCCAACCTTTTTTTCTCATCATTTTTTTTTTCCTTTTTCAAGTTAATAGTGGAATATAAAAATGTCCGAGTAAAACATGTTGTAATAATAATAATCTTTATAATTTCATTTTTACGTAAAATTGTCTTTAAGAAACTGAAGCTCTGATCAGAACCGCTTTCTTGAAGAAACGATTTATCGTTTCTTTAAAATTTAACACATCCCCTAAGTCCCACCTGAGGAGTGAAAAATACCCATAGCGCGAAGTATGTCCGTCTTTTTTAAGCGTGTAAACGTATCTGTATTTTGAAAAAAAGTTGCTCTTTGGTTAGGAAATAACTAAATAAATAAATAATTTTTGGCATTAAATCATAATAAAATATCCAATGCAAAGTAATAAATACAGAATTTTAGGTACTGGGTGAAAAGAAGGATGTACCCATTAGTTTTACTTTCTTTCTTCGTGCACATTTTCGTTAATGCTCAAATTGAAAAAGAAGCTAGTGAAGGAACTCATGTAATAACTTAAAAACTAAGTTCTAACAAGAAAATTATTTCAAATAGTCGTGGAGGGATAAAAAATTATTTCAGTTATGATTTTATAATTTTTATATTTTATGACTTTAAGTTGTCTACAAGTTAATTTGTGGTTTTTTTAACTGCTAATTAATTAATATTAGAATGGGTTTCGTTAGTTTTTGTTTACGAGTTTTTAGAATCGATAATTTTCACTTATGATGAAAACGGTTTAAGTAATTATGTCATTATTCCATAGCCAATGTTTATTTGAAAATTTCACATTTGTTGACGAAAAACATAAATTGAAATACCGAATTTGTGATTTGAATCAAAAAAAGTAAATTAATTTTGATTTTTACTTAATACTTCACGGCCTAAGTTGACCGATGAAAGTCACGATATGTTGAAAACTTAATTCACCACTAATTACCTAATGTGTTGGGTGATCCTCAGTTGCGTTCCGAAATAAAAAAACGCACCTGAATTGCGCCCTTTTGTCGTGCAACAGGTAGTAGACAATTAATTAGTTTTCAGGGGTTCTTAAAATCACAATATAAAATACATTTGACCTGAACTCCAAATAATTATAACGATCTTATTACGATATTTGGATTAACAAATCGATATGAAATTGTAACATAACCTTAATTTAATTTATATATAGGATAATTTTAATTTAATTTACCGGCGCATTTGATTTATTTAGTTTGTCTATATAACACTACGCGGTTCCTTTCCAGCCAATTTTGGTGTCTTTGGTGAATAGGTTCAATCTAGTTAGATTAGGTTAGGTGTTCGAAATGCTGTTAATTATGTTTGTTTCGTTTTGATTGACGATCGGTTAACTACTTATTATCAGACGCCGAAAAATCGCTAGTCCTAATCTGTTTACGTTGTCAGTGTTCAGTTGTTTATTCCTTTTGATATTTGATTCAAAAAGTATTTTAATTATGGAAGCGCAAAACGTTTTTAGTGAAAAACAAAGTGTATTAAAAATTATTGACAGTCGTGAGTTTAGTTTTCATAAATTATTGGCCAATGACTTAGGACGTTGTCAATTGATTCTTTATTATATTGAATTTAGATAATTTCTTCGTATACCGTTTTAAGAACCACTGAAATAAAATAAATAAATTACATCCATAAGACCCGGGACGCAATTCATAGATGTCCTTTTCCTGACGCGACTTATATATCTCCAATGTATCATCATATCATGCGTAAAATGTCTATAGAATCTTCATCATCCATACCCCTCTCATTGCCAACGTTTGATTAAAGAAACTAATTTTTGTATTTAAATATTAAATCAATTGTCGGGAATAAATGCTCTTCACTCCTATAATCAATTTACAAGCTTTTTATTTTAATTACACGCACTTTTATATACAAATAGAGACCGAAATAATATTCTCTGAAAATAGCTAAAACAAGATGTAATTTCTCAAATTTTATTCTTTACAAATCGTAGTAAAATATACAAAAATATGCTTTTACACAAATATTATATTTTCTTAAATTTAAATTACAATTTAATGTGTCAAAAATGTTATTGCTTAATGAAAAGTGTCTTAATAAAAATTAAATAATTATTTCGAAGGTGATCATAGATGACCAAATTGTAATTACGACGCTGTCACGTTATGCTACCCTCAGGCTCCCAGCTAGTTATGCATTGAATTTGTTTACATACTTTAGATATATTACTAATACTAATCTAACTCAACTGATGTTTAAAGGTCACTCAATATGACACAATTTAATAATTTACTGAAGTAATAATTTTTTCTTCTTCATTTACCAGTGAACACTTAATTATTTTGTTAATATTGCTTGATTTTACACATTTTTGCAGTGGCGTAACTTGGAGAAAATTGTAATGGGTATGAAATCTGTATCGTTGAGCCCTCGATAAAATATTTAAAGGGGCCATAGCCCTCTCTTGACCCCCCTACTCCAGATTACGCCTCTGCATTTTATAATTATTTTTCCAATTATATTCTAGCCTACACGACTTGTCGGACGTAATAATGATAATTACGTTTATAGTTTCGTCAATAATAACTATAAAATAACATATTAATTAAAAATAAATTACATATATAAAAATTCATAAAATTAATAAGTAATATTATTTAATATTCTTTTATTTTGAAATACTCCAAAATGTGCGAAATCAAAAATGTATCAATAATTTATGTGATCCACAACTTGAAAGAATTTTAACCTCCTGTTTGGCTGTATAGACTCAAAAAAAATATTTATATAAATATAAAATAGTATTATTCCAAACTCAAAATCTATTTTTTTGGTGAGCTGCAACTCTTGGAAAATTATAAAATAATAAAATTTGTGACTTTGTCTTTGGAACTATAGGTACAATCGTTTCAATACATATTATTATGTAATATTTTTTTCTACTTCGTCGTGATTAAATTTCTGTTATGTATATTTGTAATATTACAAATCTTGATTTTTGGGTTCAAACCTAGTCCCATTTGAATTTTTATTTTTATTCATTGTAAGTTGAACCGAACCGGACTCACATCGTACCACGTAAGCAATCTCGAACTCGTTTTCACGAATTAAATTATATTAAAATTAAAATTTTATGATATCTCACTCAATCGTAAATAATTTAATTCCGAATATATTTATTTCATAAAAGTTGTAGTAGGCTTATGTATATATTATGCATATAATATTATGTGTAATATTTTTCACTACACCCAGACACTGTGATAAGAATTAAAGGATATATTAAGGAATATATAGACTATACCGTGTATATTAGAATTGTGGATGTCCTATTCCGTGTTGCTATATTACAGTAAATGATTTTGAGTACTTGGGTATTTATTGGATAGGTTGTATTCTATTTTCGTCTCTTACCAACTACCACTGTTAAATTATACCGTAAAGCATGCATTCTAGGTGTTCGTGGACGAAATAAGCAATAATACCTACACGAAAGTACAACAACCATAATTGGCTCTAAAATGGCGTGATTATTAGACGTTACAAACGAAATCAGTAATCAGAAATAGCATAAAAAAAAATAAAAATACGTGTCAATGCACATTATAAATCCTAGCCCTAATCGTATATAATTATTAGAACAAGTTCGAATGGCGAAAAAAAGGATTGGATTATTTTTTTTTTTTTTTTCGGCCCACTCGTTTGCCGTCGTCCGTACATGTCCATTTCGCGTTTTATTTGTTTCATCTCGCCAAGCTGTATGCGGTAAACGCATAGGTTGTTGTTTAATCGCTTGACGACTACGCGTTCCAGGAAATATTTTCGCCGTATTCTGCTGTCGTCACGGCCGCCGACGACGGATTGTCGCGTGGCTACGACCTTGCATCAGAGGCATTTGTTTTTTACACGAGAAAATGTGAAACGAAAATGAAAATCGAATCGTTCCCGCGATATATTCATATGTTATCGTCTCAATCGATTGATATCGGTTCAAACTACGTACCTGTTGACGGTAACTGTTAATATAAACTGCTATTAGATACAGACGTAGATTCAGAGAGGGGCGGTAGGCGTGGTCGCCCCCTCCGTTAGCCTTATCACACTGCAACTCGAAATTTTAATTTCCCAAAATTTTTAACTTAGCAGCTCCAAATTTCAAGTTTTGTAAATTAATAATTCATAAATTTCAAAAGGGATCAGAAGTCAAGTAACCAAGTCGAAATTCCGATTTCGCAACTTCAACTTTTGAACTTATCAGCTTTATTATTTTGAATTGGCCATTCGAAATTTCGAGTTTTGTTTATTGGTAATTTGTAACATCCATTTGCGGATAAAAAATAGCCATGTTAAAATTTCAAGTTGCGAAGCCAAAATTTCAATTAGCAAATTCGGGATTTCGAGAGTGTAAAGTCAAAATTTTAAGTAGCAAAGTAAAAAGGTTTTTTTTTTTTTATGTGGCACTCCTATGCTTCCATAAATATATCTATATTAATAATATATATATATATATATATAAATATACCTATCTATATTTATTACTTACCAGTTCATTACTATATAATAGTGCAATTTGTATGGACTGTGGATACTTCCACCCCCTCTCATTGATATATGCTGGATCCACGCCTGATTAGATATAATATTATACCATTGGCGTGTGCAAAACATTTTCGCTCGGGGCGCATTAGCACACATAACCCTCAAACTACACCACTTGTCATTTACTGGTCAGCCACTGAGAAAAATATAACTAGAATTTCCTTTTACAATGTGTACACGTACGTAATATTATAATTACATATACGCTGGTACTGTAGGTAGTTGATTAAAATAACGTGTATTACGATTTCGTGTAGGTAACAAAATTATTATAGTCCTAGGCCTTAGTATTAACTTCAACGTATTAGTTTTGTCTTCGCACTGTACGTCAGCGTTCTTCAATACAATATTTAATTTTAATATGTGATTGTCATATAAAATTAAGTATGACTAGAGTTAGGATTTTGTAACGTTATAAAACAATAATAATAATAAAAAAAAAAAAAAAAAAAACACTTAAAATTAAGCAATAAACCAACGAAAAAATAAAATAATCACAAAAAAATTTAAAAAATCAAAATAAAATTGAGTGAATTTCATTCTATGTAGCATAAATCACATTTATAACTCACACAACTTCATTTTAGATTAATAGAAAAAAAATCAAATACCTACAAAACCTAAACTGAAGTAATGATTTTAATATTACCCTATCAAATACGTTTATTTAGAACAAATTTTGACAAGAATGTTACTTAAAAGCAAAAAAGCACCAAAAATCCTAAAAAAAAGTAGAATTAAGTTTCGTGGATTTTATTCTAAGCAGCGTAAATCGTATTTGTAGTTGATATAGCTTCGTTTTAAACCATTAAAAAAAGGAAAGTAAACTGTTACAAAATTTGAACTCAAATAATTACGACTGAACTCGTAGATGAGTCTATTTGCCTGATTGAGGCACAAATGCGTATACAAGGGGTTACGTTGGGCCATATTGTACCTCTTCCCTCAAATCGTTTTAAACATTATATAACTCATTTCTAGTTGAGAAACATAAGCAAATTGTATTCACACCAAGAAAACTTGATTGTAACTTAATTTTGTTATTTGTCAGACAAATTACTAAGAACTAGCTTTTTAAAAATCGTATTAATTTTAAATTGTCATGGGTATCGCATTTATGAATAATTCTAATTTTGTGGATTTCTATAAAAATTGTTTTAAAAAGAGGAATGTCAATCGAAAATGACTTAAACGAATGCGATTCGTATTTTATTTAATAGAACAGATATTTTTTCTAGTTTTTACTTTAAAGAAACAATTTCTCTCTCATCTTTAAAGTTATTCCAAGTGTAAGGAAAAACTACTGAAAAGTTGAGCAAAGAATAAAAATTTTCTATAGATGAGATTTTCATAAAATTATTTTTCAATACTTAGTTGTAAGTATAAAAATAATGGAATCGGAATTTTTTCGAAATATCAAAATACCATTACTACTTATATACTGAATAAATAACTATAAAAATATTGGAAAGGTCTAGTTTTTATTTAATAAAACTTTAAAATCTAGGTAAAAAATAATATGGTTTTACTAACAGGCATGGAAAAAGACACAAACAAAAATTAGTCTGGATTTTTTTAATCTCGTTCAGAATTAAAATATTAATGAAAATCATTATTTTCGCTTAAAATATTGATTTCTTTTCATTTTAAAACCATATACAATTTTAAATAATTTATTTGGTACACTTTTTTCACCAATATAGACACACAACATATTTTCCCATTACTTTTCATGCTTCATAAAGATTAACTTTATAAATTAATACATGTTTAACGTTGAAATTATAGCTGAAATGTATCTTTTCACGTTGGATGTCAAACATTTTTTTGTATTTTTATTTCATATGATTTGTAATTTTTGATTATATTATGATCTTAAACTTTTATTCAAGCATCTTCATATGTAACCTTACTCTCAAAAATGTTTTCTACTTTTAAAACTATTGCTAAACTTTATATATATATATTTAATATTTAATTTATTTAATAGTTGTAAAAAAATGTCTTATATATATATATATATGTATATTCTCCACAGTGCAAATTTCTAATTTCGTCACTGGTGATAGCGCACCCAAACACCCCCTTAAATCTACCACTGGATATTACATTATTTATTTTAAAAAACCGTAATCGTTTAAAAACGATAAATACTAGAAAAAAAAAAAAAATGATGGTTATAAATCAATTCGAGCCAAGCCTACTTTTCAAGATAGTTGTTTTGTGACACTGATCCCTTAGCCCCTAGTTCAGAAGTTATGGCTACGCCACTTCTTGCACCCTCAACTACCCCTCTGGGTTCTACGATCATATAGATATACTCGTAAATAGTTGCTGGAAAGTATCGGGGTATAATAATTCATCATCAGTCGTATCGTATACATTATACATGTGTGCACTCGTAAAAGTTTCATTTTTCTTTCGATTTCCCCCCACCCCTCAATCCACTAGCCGTTATTCGTTATCCCGAGCACGCACGACGACACATTCACGTTCAACTTCTCCACTAACGGCGATTACCCTACGAGAGACCAGAGCGTTTTGGAATGGTACAACGATAAACGTTACCTGTTTGTTTTTTTTACGTTTTTCTTCTCGTTTTGTACGTACAGCGTTGACATTTACGACGCAAAATTGGTGCCGTTTCGATATTTACATTGTGTTTCACCCCAACACACTTAGTGGGCGTTTCCTGAAGGAGCACATTTTTTAAAAAATTCACCAAAAATAACATAAATTGACGATACCAAAAGAGCACACTAAATATCGTTAAAAAAGTTTTTTTTTTCAATAGATTAAAAGACTACAAATTTGTCTTTCAAAATAATTGCTTAAATAAATACTAAAATAGTTAATTAAAAAAATACTTAATAATAATTGTTAGATTCTATATTAATTTATTTATTTTTTTTTGATTTCAGATATTATTTTTTAATGATTATATTTTAGATTCTAAAAAGAGCAAAGAAGTTGTTTATGTTTTATTTCAAATTCTGAGCGCAGTGAAAAAACTTCTGATTTTACATTAATGATTATTTTATTTTTTTATTTTTTTTCTCCTTTTGTGGACAATTTTCTTATAGAAATACTTGTCCAAAAGTTTCAATCAGTAACTCTACAGAAGCGAAATCATACTTAGATGATACTTTAAATAGGCCATTTCTGAAATTTCTCGATACGTTTTTCAAAAACATGAAAAATCTATCGAAAAATTGACAAAGAAATAAATAAAATATGCTATTTCCGGAATTTTTATAAGACTGAAATTTGTTCTTTTAACATAACATAAAAAATAATGGAGCTAAAAACTTGAAACATTCACTAAATATTAAAAATGGTTACTACAAATCTTTATAAAAAATATTTAACCAATTTTGAGTAACATATAAAAATTTTAAAATATTGGAAATTTATTGTTTTTTGTAATTTTTTATTTCATAATATTTTTAATTTTTGATATAAAGGCCTGAAAATTTAACATATATCATTCACATATGTGTCTTATTGGCCTGAAAAATCTATTCGTAAGTCAACGATTTTTTGAAATCTATTTAAAGTTAAAATTTTGATGGAATTCCTTAGTTTTACATAAAATTACACACTGGAACGAAAATAGAAGAAAATTGGACAATAAATGTAATTCACGGGGATGAATTTATATACAATATCTAAACTTGGCAACGTCGTATGAAAAATCGTTCGCAATTGTTACATTTTAGGGTATAAAATTAATTTTTTTTTCAGTCGTTACCGACCAGATGCGACACAATCTACATTAGTCCTAATTATATTATAAAAAAAGCCGGACATACTTCGCACGATGGGTGTACTTCGCACGACGAGTGGTATTCTCTTGACGGGCGTATTAAATTTTAAAGAAACGATAAATCATTTCTTAAATAAAACGATTCTGAACGAGGGAAGTTAATAATATAAAAAAAAAATGTTAGAAAAATGTCCAAAATTTTTTTTCACATTTTCAAAATTTTCTTGCGCCAAAATCTTTTTTATAAGATTTTCTATCTATGTTTAAATTTTCATAAAATTCTGATCAAAAAATG
>JAIPRM010012916.1:0-11785 GCA_025469315.1 Stegophylla sp. TES_Ste_2020 | reverse complement strand
ATTTTTTTTTTTGGAAAAAACTACCCAAAATTTGACAAAAACGACTCGGAAACCATCATTTTTTGATCCGAATTTTATGAAAATTTAAACATAGATAGAAAATTCTATAAAAAAGATTTTGGCGCAAAAAAATTTTGAAAATGTGAAAAAAAATTTTGGACATTTTTTGAAAATTTTTTTTTTTTCTTATATTATTAACTTCCTTCGTTCAGAATCGTTTTACTAAAGAAATGATTTATTGTTTCTTTAAAATTTAATACGCCCGTCAAGAGAATACCACCCGTCGTGCGAAGTATGTCCGGCTTTTTTCAATGCGGAAATACTCTCGTCCAAAAATTCCGTGACCTGTGACTTTTTGAATCGCGATTCGCCGCCTGCTGGTACTTTTGAACGAGTAAATTTTCGAAATTCTCAACAGTTTTCTCAAAATTCTAGAAAATCGACAAAAACGACGCGGAAACAATTTTTTTGTAATTCATACTCTATTCAAATGTAGATAGAAAATAATGTGAGAAACGTTTCGCCACAAGAGAATTTAGAAGTTGTTTGAAATTTTTTCTTAGCAACTTTACCCTCCCCCTTTTTCACTTAATAAGAGGTTGTTAATCTGGTCGAGTGAAAAATGAGTTTTTTTTTTGTTATCATAACAAACTTTATAATTTTTAAGTAAAATTGTTTTGAATAAACTAAAGCTGTGCGCAGAAACGTCTTATTGAAGAAAAGATATGTCATGCCTTTAAAATTCAATACTCCCCCAAGAGTGTCCCACTCGAAGAGCGAAGTAAACCCAAGGTATGAAACACGTGCATTTCAAATGCTTACTACAGTATTGTTCTTCAGCATTTATGTGGATTTTATTGATGCTTTAGCATTTTAGATTCTGAACGAAGTAAAGAAGAAAGTGTTTTTACAATAATGTTTGTTTTTTTTTCTGTGTACACTTTTTCGTATGGATCTACTATCTAAGTTTCGATCAGCAACTTTTTGAAACCGGAATTGCCTCTAGGTACATTAAAGAAGTCATTTTTTGAATTTCTCAATTCTTCAATTTTTTATTTTTTTTTTTGAAAAACTACCCAAAATTTGACAAAAACACTCGGAAACCATTATTTTTTGATCTGAACTTTATGAATATTTAAACATAGATAGACAATAAATATGAGAAACACTTTGGCACAAGAAAATTTTGAAAATATGAAAAAAAAAATTTCTGACATTTTTCTAACCCTTTTTTTTTCATTAATTATTTATTTCCTTTTCTTTATTTATTAGACAAAAAAAAAAAAAAAAGTAAAGTAAAGTATAGATAAGAAAGCCAGACATACTTCGCACCACGGATATTCTTTGATCTTCGGATCAGGTTCTTTATATTATTAACTTCCTTCGTCTTATTGAAGAAATAATTTATCATTTCTTTAAAATTCTGTACACCCACCTAGAGGATCTGATTCGAGGAGCGAAATATTATTTGTTAACTTAAAAAAAAAAAAAAAAAGAGGAAAATTAACGGATTAACCTTTATTAACCTAACCTAACCAGTATTTAGCCAAAAATCATAGTATACAAAATGACTATTTTTCAATTTTTTTTTCAGATAAATTCAGTGTAAAATTTGAAATTTGTAATTTGATATTATAATTTGAATTTTTGGGTCCTGAAAGAAAATAAACTCAAATGTTATTGCTGCTGCAGATTGCTGTAGGAATAATTTTCAAACAAAAGCAATAAACAAAAATTAAAAGTTTTTAATTGTCAAATCGAATAAACTGTAACACCCTGTACATATATATATATATGCGGAGAAAAACCAATCGACTGATTTATATAATATGTAGGTATAGGTAATACGGTTGGCCCTAAACGGAAATTGAAGACGACCGCGGTGTCTCGGGAGGGTATAATATAATACTACCTGTGTAATATACGTGTTTGTTTGTAATAACGCGTGTACGAAATCTTCGGATTTTTGACGTGCACGAGGGGAGAAGAGGAACAAATAAAAAAAAAAAAAAAAATAAAAAATTACTAAAAAATATTATTGTTTTCTATTGTGTGTACGGGCGATTTGTAGCGAGACACCCGTGAAGCGAGCTGTGATGAAAAAAAAAAATAATAATAAATAATAATAACAACTACACTACTAATAATGACTTCTTTTCCGATCTCCCCCCGCCCTCACCCACCCTCCCGCGCACCTTATAATAATAATAATAACAATAATAATTTTCTATTAGCTGCTGCTGCTGCTGCGGTTTTTTGATGTTTTCATTTCGGGCGTTATATTATATAGATTTGTTGCAGAAACGGTGCCGCCGCCGTCGCGTCGCTGTGTGGAATTGAATCCGTCTCGGCTGTCAATGATAATAATATCGTTAATAATAATAATAATAATAATAATGTAACAATAATAATGAAGATATCAAATCAAACGCCCTTGTGTGTGTGTGTGTGTGTGTGTGTGTGTGTGTGTGTGTGTATTTGTATTATACGAGTGTGTGTGTGTGTGTACGTAGAGGAGGCTTCGGGTGATTTATCAACGGGCCAAACGAGAGAACGGTACTTTATATACGTATTATTATTATTCTTTTGGTGGTTTTTTTTTCCATCGTAGTCGTCGCCATACATAGTCTTTCTTTCTTTCTCCAATGCGTTCGGATCGATCGATACACGCGCGGACACGACAACGACGACGTTCGAATTGGAACGACAGTCGTGAGATGATTGATATTGCAGCAAGTATTATGACCAGCGGTCGAAGTGGATCAAAATAAGTGGGGGGATGAAACCAACCCCCCCTTGTTCTTAAACTTTAGATTTGTATAAAAAAAATTCAAAATGAATGCTCAGATAAACTGAATAAAACCTATTTAAAACACTCGATTTCTATATAATTCTAATCCAATAACTATACTGATTAGAAAAACCACAATGAAAAATGAATAGGATAGGGACTTTTAACAGAAAGTATTTTTTTAAATCATTGAAAAAATTTCATGTTTAACACGAGTTTACAGAGTGAAAATTTGTAAATGTTTTTGTTTATGCTAACCTAACGATTGGAACAAAAAAAATATTGTAAACTTTCGCTGTGTTTACGACGAAAATCGTTTGATTTTTCAAAATCCAATACGGACGAATAATTTTAAACAAAATAAGTGGAGGGATGAAAAATGCTGACGAATAGAAGTACAGGGATGGCATCCCTCCGTATCCCACCCCACTTCGACCACTGATTATGACTTGACCCAGTGGTGTTGAGTTCGCGTACCAAAAACGAATATCTAAATCAGTGGTTCTTAACCGGTTTTCCCGGAGAACTTGGGATAAGTGTTCGCCAAAATTTAAAACTGAATGGGGAAAAAATGTTAGAAAATTTGCCAAATTTTTTTTCTTCATATTTTCAAAATTTTCTTGCTACCAAAATATTTCTAATATTATTGTCTGTCTTTGATTAAATTTCCATAAAATTTGGACGAAAAAAAAAATAATAATTTCCGAGTCTTTTATTGTCAAATTATCGAATAGATTTTCCCAAATTTTGAGAAAATAATTGAGAATTTCGAAAAATTACCTCTTTAAAATACTATCAAGAGGTAAATCCGATTTCAAAAAGTGGCTAGTCGAAAACTTTTGGAGAATCATTTCTATACGAAAATGTGTACACATAAAAAAAATAAACATCATTGTAAAAGCACTAGCTTCTTTGCTTCGCTCAGCATCTAAAATTCATTGAAATTTTTATTATCATAGACTTAAAATTTTGATTTTTATCGATTTCTTAAACAAACAGTATGAGATCCATATGCGGAAATAAGGGGGCTTGGGGTCTTACCTCTGAAACCCCTTCAAAGTCTTCCAGATTTTTGAATGAAAAATTGCTTAAGGTTAATATTTATCAAACAAATAAACGTGTTAGCCTTTCAATTTTTTTATTCTTATCTGGCCATTGGTCAATTATAAAACGTGTACAACTAAAAAATCATAGTGTTCCGCGAAAATCTTATAAAATGTTAAGTGTTCTGTTATTAGAAAAATGTTAAGAACCACTGATGTAGATAAAATATTATATTAGATTACCGGCTAAACAAAGATCTAGATTAATATACTCGTAAATAATAGATTACTGCATATTTATCTAGATGAATAATATATACATTATGTAAGTAGCATTTTTTTTTTTTTTACCTAGATTTTTACTTTACGATATTTAATTTCATTTAGACTGTGAGCGAAGCGAAGAAGCTAGTGTTTTTACAAAGATGTTTAATTTTTTTTTTTTTAGTTTCATTTTTATTTTATGTGTACGCGTTTTCGTATCGAATTACTTGTCCAAAAGTTTTGAAACAGCAACAGTTTTGAAACCGAATTCGCCATCTGGATGGTATTTTAAAGAGGACATTTTTCGAAACTTTCAATAGTTTTCTAGAAAATTTGAGGAAAACTATACAAAATTTGACAAATAAGATGAGGAAACTATATTAATTTTAATGTACGACGAATAAATATAATCTAAAACATGAATTAACAAAAGAGTAGGTAATCAGTCTTCGTACATATTTTCTGGTTCAAAATTAAAATATTTGAAACAAAGGTCCTGTATATAACATTCAAACTCAAATTAAAAATGTACATAATATATATATATATATACTTATGGTAATGTATTCGATGTAAAATTAATAAATAAGTAAATGATTTATTTGGAAAAAAATATGCTCATTACCCAATGAGATTTATCTAGATATATTCATGGAGATTTCCATAATTTAAATCTTAAATTAAAATTATACACTTTTTTTTTTATTTATTTGGATAAGATTCGTGTACATAGTTTTTATCCAGATAAGAATGTCAATTTTTAAAAATAAACTGCTTAAAGTACCACGTAAATGTTATTTTTGATCTGAAAAATTACTCTATGAAATTTTCAGGACAAATTATTCAATGCCAAAAAAATGTTTACCTATAATGTATATATATGTATAAAATTTTACACATTCTATCCTCTTTACTAAAACCTTTTTTCGTTTAAAAAATACTTATCCAAAAATGTCATAAAGTAACGTTTTTCAAAAACTACACCCAGGTAGTACTTTAAATAGGCCATTTTTAATTTTTACCAAATTTCTTCCCGTAAGGTTTTCCTCGATTTTGGAAAAATTATTGAGAATTTAAGAAAATATGCTATTTTAAATTACCACTTGGGTGTAATTTCTGAAAAAATTTTTAGACAAGTATTTTTATACGAAGAAGAGTTCTCACGAGGAGAAAAAAATCGAAATAAATAAAATTGCAAAACCCCAATAAAATCTGTGTAGCTTCTCCGTTGTACTGTGCACATAATATTTTCGTATAGAAATAATAATATTAACCTAAAAGTTTTATCAGGAACTTTTCAATCAAAATTCAGCTCTATAGACGGTACTTTAAATAGATAATTTTTCGAAATTCACAATAGTTATTCCAAAATTTGGGGAAAACTACCCAACGTTTTCACAAAAACGGTATAATAAACTCTTTTTTAATCTCAAAAAAAATAAATTAAAACGTTTTTTTTTTTTTTTTTTTATCCAGATAAACACCATTCTGTCTTTTATCTATATCTAAGTAATATTCACTTTAACTATCATTTGTATTTATACTAATTATTATATTTTATCTTTATCTAAATCAATATTTTAAGTCATCTGTGCGCAACACAACTCATACACATAGACACAGTCCCCGCCCCCCGGTATAGAACACACGTATGTATGTCGACGAAAATCGATCAGAGAATATTATTATTTCACATTGTAATCATTTTTAATCTATAATTGCATCTGGACACGACGACAGACGTGTGAACAGAACGATTCGTGTACGAATTATTATTTGAAACAGTAAACACGGAATTAATTATAAATAATAATTGATTTGAACGCGTGCCAAATTATTACATTTTCATTACATGTACTCGCTCTACGCGATTCGTTAACAATCGAAACGAAAATAAAATTACAATAACGTAATGACCGCGACTATTGATTAATCGTCGTTCACACATGATGATAGAATATGATAAATCGTCCCGCACGATTTATCATTTATCACGTTTTCGAAATAATAATAATATCGATCTGCCGATGTGTGTGATCCGTTGTTTTAAATCAAGGATTCTAAACCTGGGGAGGCGTCAAAAAATTTCAGGGGAGGCGTGAAAATATCCACATAAAATCACATTTCACCACACAACATGAAAATGTTGTTTATGGTTATCTATATTTTGTTTTTTATATAAGTAGGTATGCGATTGTGTAAAAACTAACAATACTATTTTCAATAATCTGAAGAACATTAATACTAATTAAAGTCATGATCTATTTATCATCATATAAATTGTATATAAAAAAATTATAATTCAATCTTATAGTAGTTGAAAGGAGGGGGCTTGACCCCATATAATAGTATAAAAGGGGACATGAACGTCAAAAGGTTGAGAACCCATGTTTTAAATCGTTTGGATTTTCAAAATCATATATATATACGAGGATTTTTAATTTGATCCGTGAAAAACCATCGTGTTGATTTTGATTTTTGATCAGTCAATTTTCAACCTTTCGATCACAAATATTTGTTTTACATAATATATCCGAGCAGCCTGAAATTGATGATAAAATTAAAAATTAAAAACAAGTGTAGTGTTCTGTGTTTAATTATTTTCTATTTTCTATTAAGAAACCATTTGACCGTTTAAGATTTTCAGTTTAGTATATTTTTTATTTAATTACACAATAAACTATAACTTCTATTGAAACTGGCTGATGGCTATTCTAATTGTATAACAGTCTATTCTTTTAATATTAGTTTCATTGTTACACGAAAAACATTTTTTTAAATACACCTTTTAAAATAATCAATTCAAAAAAGCCGTACACACTTCGCACCGGCGCGGTGGGTTTGTCGAATTTTAAAGAAACGGTAAATTATGTCTTCAATAAAAACGATTCTTTTAATATTATTGTCTACTTATATGTTTAGATTTCCAAAAATTTAAATATAGAAATAAAAAATAAACATCATTAAAAAAAAACTGGCTTCTTCACTCCACTCAGAATCTAAAACTGTGTAGTGTTCTGTGTTTATAATTTTATATCGAATCAAGATGACATTTGAATATTTTTATAATTAAAAATTTCGTGTATGTCTACGTTTTAATTTAATTATAACAAAATTAGAGTCTATACTTTTATAAATAATATAATTGATCACTATATTCTAGTTATGTTCTAAACATACTGTCGTGTATAACGGACTACTTTCAAATTAATTTGATTGTTACACTAAAATAGTGGCGCACGCGGAATTTTTGTTTTGTTTTGGGGGGAGGGTAATTATAAAATTTGAATTAATCGATTTTCATCGTTAAAATTTATAAAACATATAAACTATTGATGATAATTTCACTAATGTTATAACAAGCTGTTCCTAAGAATATCATTTGTACTAACAAAGTCGACATGTGTAAACCGTTTGAATTAATGTGAATTTCGAAAAAGTAGTTAAATATTAAGTACCAACTAGAGCAGAAAATTGATTCAAAAAGTGGCTGATCGAGACTTTTGGATAAGTATTTCTATATGAATGTTTTTCAGAACGGGGGAAAAAAATAAACATCATTATAAATTCATAAGCTTCTTCGCTCCGTTCTGAATCTAAAAATTTATCGATTAAAATGAATTTTCGAAAAAATAGTTTTATTTTAATATTCAGTCGAGGCAATCGTTAAGACGCAGATTTCGGATTTTCGTACATCAAAATCTTTGTTTTTAAAGATTCGGATAACCGGAATAACTGTTTAAATGATTTTAATTTAGGATTTTCTTCGGTAATTTTCGATTTGAATTAAAAAATAATAATAATAATAAAAGAGTGTGTACTTCGCTCGTCGGGGTGTTCTTCGCACGTCGAGTGGGATTCTCTTGACGGGTGTATTGAATTTTAAAGAAACGATAAATCATTTATTCAATAAAACGGTTCTGAACGAAGGAAGTTAATAATATAAGAAGAAAAAATATGCAAAAAACCGGAGTGCCCGGGCTGGAATCGAATCCCTGTACTGTCACGTGATATGCCGGTTCCGATACTACGACGCCACAAAACATAACTTGATCATGTAGGTGAAATAGTAGGTATTTAGTATAATAACCGAAAATATTGAATTTTTAAAATAGAATGAAATAGTGAGAAAGCTATTGTTGCACGTGGATTTTAATTCACTACATCCTATTCAAAATACATAAAATGCAATTAAACATTATGTATGTATTTTCTCCGATTTTTTTTCAATCAAACCCTTGTAAAATGTTAATTATTCGTCCATAAGGAATTTTATTGCACCAAAATATTTGCAATGAAATTCTCTATCTAGAAACCAAATTTTAAAACAATCGGTTTGGCCAATTTTCTTATATGTACGTTAAAGTGCGTAATTTTAAATAAAACTAACGAATTCAGTTTAAATTCTAACTTCAAATGGGTGTAAAAAAAAAAAAAAATTGACTAACGATTTTCGATATTTTTCAGGTCAATTAGACATATATATCAGTGAGATTATATTAAATTGTCAAGTCTTAGTAACAAAAATCAAAAATTTTATCACATAAAAACTAACAAAAAAATGAGAAATTTTCCGAAATTTTCAAAATACTGTACTAAACTCAAAATTGATCAAACCTTTTTGCAATTTTTATGAAATATTTTCGTAGCTATTTTTAGTGGTTGGTGTAAATTTCAAGTTCCTAGCTGCATTATTTTAGAAGTTATGTCATAAAGTAGTTTTAAATTTTACGGAAATTTCGATAATTGCATATTTTTTGGAAAAAGTATTGAGAAATTGGAAAAATGACCTCTTTAAAGTATCATTAGGGTTCGATTTCGGTTCTATAGAGATACCGATCGAAACTTTTGGACCAGTATTTCTATACGAAAAAGGGTTTCCAGAAAGAGAAAAAAAAAATAAAAAATATAAACATCATTGTAAAAACATAAGTTTCTTCACTTCGTCCAGAATCTAAAATCGATTGCAGCGATATCGAATTACAAGATACAACAATTTATATTGTGAAAAAAAATTCAAATACGTCATTTTTCAACAGGTGCCTAGTGTTATTATTAAATTTCACATAGAGGTACTACAAAAAAAAAAAAAAAAATCTACTCGCAGTTCAATTCATTACACAATTAAAATATTTTGACCAGCATTTATTATCATTATTTGGAAACACTGTGTGGTGGCGGCGACGTAATGGCCGTGTATATTATAGCCCTGCCGCCGCCGCCGCTGCAGTCGTCCTTCGTTCCGGACAAATAATGCGCGTCCAGACGTTCGGACGGTCGTAAACTCCGGGGTGAAATACGGTCTCAAAGCGTTTGCGGGCGTCGGAGTGGCATACGAGCGCGATCCTCGAGGGGGTCAGAGGAGGAGGGGACTCGGGATGAACCGGGACTGGTCGGCGGGAGGTATGTAGGGAGACGGACGGACGGAAGGCGTTATCTGCGAGCGCGCCGATTACATTACACGTTATTGTTGTGCGGCGCTGCAAGTGGTTAGGAAATTAGAAAAGTTTTTGCACATAGTAAATCAACCATCTTCCCGGGATCAGATTGGATTCCCGGAGCGGGACGTTTGCGGTGTACCGCGCAGCATCACTGCACGCCGCCGCACGGTTAAAGAAGAATATTGTTCTCTCCATAATAATAATAATAATAATATCATTATCGAAACCGGGTACCTATCCTCTCTATCGGGACGCTCGTTTAGTTTTATTATTTATTTATTGTTATATACAGTATTATCTTTTTTTTATTGTTATTATATTATTACCGGTTTGGTATAGTATAGTGCGTAACAATGAGAACGCCAAAGCATCAGCTGTTATTACAATATAGATAGACGGCACCACCATTTGTAAGACGCGTCTTTTAATCGTATTAGACACGGTTTAGACAGAGATGTACATATACCTAATATTTTATTATTGTTATTATTGTTATAATGTGTTACAAGCGATACAATAATAATATGTGAACGCCGCGCGTTAACTGCACTGCGGGAAAAAAATCGTTAAAATCAATAGCAGGTTATAGAATAATTATTAATTACGACGCCTGATAATAATAATTAGGACTCGTGGGACTTGTTGCGCTTAAAAAGTGGCAACAGTTTACACAAATATTTGCTCAGTTTAATTATATCAACTGGAACGTGTTCCGTTGAACTACAATAACGAGTTAACTAATAATTTGTAAATGTAGAAATTCAAAAGCCGGACTTTAGTTCGTACCATGGGTATTCTCTTGGATCTACGGTTCAGATACTACGATGGGTGTGATGAATTTCGAAGATACGATAAATCTTTTCTTCGATACTATGATTCTGAGCGAGGAGTGTTAATAATAATAATAATAATAATAACATGAAGAACGATAAAAGTCGTCCGCCAAGAGTATCTGACCCGAAGAGTGAAGAATACCCATGGTGTGGAGTGTGTCCGGCTTCCTTGTCTGTACATTACTACACTTTACTTTTGGACCGTTTCGAAACGAATCATAACTCGACTCCCCTCATCCGTTGTTGCCGTTTCCGTTGTGTATTGCGACGGCGGTGTTGTTTTCTATATATAGTACATTGTGTGGCAAAGGTGGGAAGTGTGCAATTTTAACCCAAGACTGAAATTTCCTTCCCGCACGAGCCACTCATTATACTAATTTGTCACTGTTACGTTGAAAGTTAAATTTTCAACAAGGTGGAAAATGACCACTATCCGCCTAGCGGGTGGAGAAGACTACTTTCCATGGAAAAAAAGATTTTTCAAGGAGTATTATAAACGTATGTGAGGTTGGGCGGTGAAGTCTCTTTACAGCCCGCTAGCATGGGGAAAAAATTGTCCAAGGAGTATTAAAAATATATGCGGTTGGGCGGTAGTTACTTTACAGCCCGCTAGCATGGAAAATAAAGTTGTCCAAGGAGTATTATAAATATATGAGGTGTGACAAAAAAAAAAAAATAGGTGTGGCTCGTGCGGTAGAGCAACTTTCAAATTTCAAAAAAAAAAAGTTCACTTACCACCCTTGCCACACAATATACATTTTCGGTCATTTTATTCATTTAAAGGTATATTATTTCAACAATATACTTACAATTTTTATAATGTATAATATCTGTACATAATACAAATCAATGATTTAAATTTAACTGATTCAAAATATTATTCATGTTTTTGGGGTTTTTCCTTAAAAATCTTTCTATAATTATTGCGATAATATCTATATTTTATCTTTACTTATGGATGCCTAGACTTGGCAGATGGCGAATAAGAAAACAAATTAAAATAATATAAAAACACAAAGGACCTTTTTAAGAGTGTTTCCATGGTAAAATGTATTCATTAAGGGCATTTTTACGGTTAATTGCATTTTTTAAGGGCATTTTTGGCTGTTTTTTAGAGCATTTTTCGATGGTTTTTAGTGCATTTAAATCCGGGCCCTACTTATATCGTTATTTAAAACAATCTCGTTAATTTTTTTCGTTTCTGTTTTTTTTTTTTTTATTTTTTTACTCATAAAATTTTTTACTCGTATAATAACTATATAATAATTTTTTATTTTTTATTTTATTTTATATATAATTAACACCCCAAAGGGGTAAATAGTACAGATAATTAATATTACATGTTTAGGCTAATAGAATAGAATACAGAGGAGAGAAAATATAAAAAAAAAAAAATAAATACATATACATAAT
>JAIPRM010012915.1:0-11785 GCA_025469315.1 Stegophylla sp. TES_Ste_2020 | reverse complement strand
AATGATTTATAGTTTCTTTAAAATTTAATACGCCCGTCAAGAGAATACCACCCGTCGTGCGAACTATGTCCGGCTTTTTTTTTTTTTTTTTTTTTATTCGAATTCGACACGACCGTCACGTACTCGTGGAATTCGAAGTCTTCAATCACCACCAACGCATTTCACACCTTTTCGAACACATCGGTGCATGTTCGCCAACGGCTAACCGCCGCCGCCGGCCGTCACTAATATCCGAACCAGACACGTGGTTATAAAATGTTATACGCGATTCACCGACGGACGATAATCGATCCTTATTTTATCATCCCGTAGAATAATTACACCTCCTCCTCCTCCTCCTCCTTTCGGAGAAGGGGTGGTAATGACCGAGAAATTCGATAGTGGGTATAATGTTGGCTAGGGTGTAAGAATAAATGAGAGGAAAAAAAAAACGTATGCGCGTACAAATTTCGTATTTCGATCCGGTCGGACGTTCACGATTTATTATTATTATTATTATTATTATATATTTATCATTTTTTTTTCCTCTCTCAGGTGCGTGCAGCGATCCACCGTAAAATTACCCGGTCGACCCCACTAATCACTCTGTCGGCTCCGTGAGCATCGCGACTCAATAATACGACTCTGAACACGATTCGGCGGCGGCGTGGTGAGCGCTGCCGAGACTCGTATATATTTATTTTATGTATTATGTACTTATTTTTGTTTTTTGTTTTTCGTTTTTTTTTTTTCCATTTGGACCCCGTCGACACACGGCACCCAACGGTGTTCAAGTCGTTGTCGTTTTTTTTTTTTTTTAATTGTCTGCGCCTCTACCGGTGTGTGTGTGTGTACAGTGTAATATCCATATACGAAATTATTATTAAGAAATTATAATTAAAAGAAGAAGAAAAAAAAAATGAAAATAAATTCTACGAAATCATATTGACAGGAAATATTTTCCAATAAACAAACCGCATTGTAACGACCGGCTCTCTGCTGCGCAAACAAATAAGCATAATATAATAAAATATTATACTGTGTTGTTTTTTTATTGTACGCATAAATCAATAGGAGATGATTATAAATCTATTTCAAAATAATAACATAATAAATACACAAAAGAGTAATGCGTACACGTGTAATAATATCAAGGTAAGCAGAAATCGAAAATCTAATTATAAACACACACATTAAGTAGGTAAAGGAAATTTGCAAAAACATATTATTAAGTATAATGATTTGTAATAGCGTTGAAAATCTTTTAAGAACTCAAAAAAATACTATATCAAAATCGAAATGCTTTACAAGCGATATTCAAAAATTTATAATGGGAAATATAAAATCGATGATTTACATAAAATTAATAATCAATTCGAAAATTCAGGACTCGCACATTGTTTTTAAAATCGATTTTGATTAACGACAAACTGCCCCCGAGGTCTCTGCGCCCGTGATGGGTTTGCACTGGTAATCGATCAATTCGGTTGATTCGGTATTTCGAACGGTAGCATCTGCTCTCCCGTCCGTCCGTCGGTCTTCACGTTGAATGAATGTGTTTGATAATAAATAACCGAATCGAATCCGAAAAGGTATTTTGATGTCGGACGTTGTTGTTTTTTTTTTTTTTTTCGAATGCGCTGTGTGTATGAAAAAAAAAATATATATGTATATTTGTTCTGAATTTTTACAAATCTCCATACGTCAGAGTATGAAAAATTATTAGACTCTGTTTTCCAACTCACACAGGTGTTTTGTACGGAAACGAGCTCCCAAAATATATTATGTATACATTTAAATATTCACTTGAAATGTGTAGATGTCTTCTCGGAATATTAACAACACGAAAAACAATAATTTCGTAGTTAAAACATAAATATTACATAAAATATATATCAGGGGCGTGCCGAGGATTTCATTTTGGGGAGGGGGTTTTAATTTTTCAAATTCAAGTAAGTATTTAACTTATAATGATATCAACAGATAGTAAAATAACATAGTACTAACTCGTTAACTATGTCAATGATTTTACTGTGAAATATTACAAACATACATTTATAAAAATAAAAAAAAAAAACAAATAACATTAATATCATAACACTCTGCATATATTTTGTCTACATTTTATAAAACAATTACCCAACTGTTATCAGAGTAAGAGAAAATAATTAGTAAAATTAAATCCATAAATTTCGATAATGATGCGATTTTTAAACTAAATATATTTGTCATGCAGGATGTGTGTTTTTGTTTTTATTAAAAATTGTTCTATCTCCTTCGTCAACTAACATTTTTAGAAAATGTATTTTTTTTTTTTTTTTATTCGATATGTCCAAGGACTTCGAAAAACACATCCAAAAATATTCTAAATAGAATGACGTCAAGAAAAAAGTTGCCAGTCAATTTGGGGGTGGTTTAAACCCCCATAACCACCCCTCGGCACGTCCCTTATATATATATATATTTTTTTTCCTGTTATTTAATAACAATATTTTAGCGATTATCACATAGGTAATTAAAGGCAGTTTATCTGCTCGGTGTATATAAACCGAAAGAAAACGATTTATTGATAAATGTTTATTATACTGTAATTGGTAGGTATAATTATATATTTTGTCAATTTTAGATTCTGTGTGAAGCGAAAAACCTACTGGGTTTACAATCGTGTTTACTTTTTCTCATTTATTTTTATCTGTAAACGCATTTCGTGTGGTGAAACTTATTCAAAAGATTGTTCCCAAAAAATTTATGGATCAAAAATTGGTTCTGGATAATACTTTAAACGAGAAATTTTTAAAAATTCTCAATGGTTTGTTCTAAAAACAAGGAGAGACCACATTGAGTTTGAGAAAAACGGTTATGTACACTGTAGACTAAATTTTCGTTAAATAGATTTTAGTGATTTAGTCGTTACTCCAAAATCAAAAAGTACCAAAAACTCAAAAATTTTCAGCCCTTATCAAATACAGACTTCTTTTTGTAAATTTGACCGGTTTAGGGATAAATATAAAATTCTGGAAACATCTAATACAATGTAGGTGCGGTTTTTTTCCTAATAAAATGTTTAACTATTATATTATTTCGGGTTTGCTTTTTTTTAATTTAATTGCATTTAATGTTTTGTTTTTTTTTTTCTTAGTCATATAACTTCAATAAATTTGAATTGTATTGTTAAAAAATAAAAGCCGGACATACTTCGCACAATGGGTGGGATTCTCTTGACGGGTGTATTGAATTTTAAAGAAACGATAAATCATTTCTTCAATAAAACGATTCTGAACGAAGGAAGTTAATAATATAAAAAATAAATGCGAAAAACAAATGTTAGAAAAATGTCCAAATTTTTTTTTTTCATATTTTCAAAATCTTTCTTATATGATTTTCTATCTATGTTTAAATTTTCATACAGTTCGGATGATGGTTTCCAGGTCGTTTTTGTGAAATTTTGGATAGTTTTTTCCGAAAAAAAAAAATGAGGAATTGAGAAATTCAAAAAATGACCTCTTTAAAGGACAATCTAGTGGCAAATCGGGTTTCAAAAAGTTATTGATCGAAACTTTTAGACAAGTATTTACATACGAAAAGTTGTACACAGAAAAGAAAAACATCATTGTAAAAACACTAGCTTCTTCACTTCGTCCAGAATCCAAAATTTTTCGCTAAATTATTGTACATAATATTGAACCGAACAATAAAGTGTCTTTTTTATTTGTTAATTATTATTTTTGTAACCCGACGATGATGAGTTACGCCAAAAATTAGTGCTACTCACCGCCATTCATTCAATTTTATCTAATACTCTGTGACCTTTGTGCGAACTAATACATTTCATTTTGATAATTCTAACTATTAATCAACATTAATTGTGTACTCGGAACGAGTCGAACGTAAATAATAATAATAATGTCGTCAGAGGGTATTGTGTGCGCGCGCTCGTTTATCAATTTGGTTGATTAAAAAAACTCATTTGACGACGCGCTTCTTTGTCGCGGCCCACTCGCGTACACGATATTAGTTTTCCGCGTGATCGGATTACCCACCAGCTCCGTGTACTAATAATAATGACTAATAATAACCGTCGTCGTCCAGTCATAATTTCGATTACTTTAATCAACAACTATCGTATTACTGCTGGAGAGCACATGACGCCAATAATGGTCATAATTATTAATCCCGTTAATGAAAAACGACGAATAATGAGTACGAAAAAAAATGATATATTTTTATTTATTTTTTTTTTTTTACATTTGCTACGAGTAAAAGCGAATAACATTGTTAAAAAAGTGTCATGACTTTCCTGGATTTCGATTCGCCCATCACACGCATCCCTTCGCGTGTGAGCCCTTAATATCGAAAAAAACATGACCAGCAACAACCCTCTTCTCCATATACGTTGGTTTCCTCTTGATACTGGGGTTCAGAAGGTCGCGTCCAATATGTCGTATATTGTTTTTTTTTTTTTTTTTTTTTTTAAATAGTTGTTCTATACCAAAATTAATTTTTACCAAGAAAATATGTTTAGTTTTTTTGAAATCGATACAATTCGATAATATCATTATTGATATTATTCAAAAGCCGACTGATGTTTTGAGGTGAAATTTTAATTTATTTATTTTCAATTCGTATCATTTTTTTTTTTTTTTAATATAAGTCGAAACAATTATTGTTAAAATTACAGTTACACTTATTTTCATTCGACTCCAACGCAACACATTTTTAAAAAATGTTACTCTATTCCCATAGTCTGAAAACGTTTCCAAAGCTCCTAGAAATTTGATTATTTGTTTTTGTTTTCCGACTGGGCTGCAGGTACAAATTTTACATTCGCTTATGACGACGAATTGTATATATTTGTCCATATCTTCTACTTAAAGCTAAATGAGCAAGATGAGTTAATAATCAGTTCGAAATTGGAGTTCATATTTGTGGTCTTTTTTTCGAATCTAGGACATTATCCCCCGGGGACTCCCCCCCCTCCGCATTTGAGTGGTATGACGAAAATTTTCCCACCGGTGCGTAGGACGTTTCCCCCACCCTCGTGGATAAAATTTTGAAAATATATAATACATAAGCTTAGATTTATCAGATGTTTGGTCGATCCGCTTCGGTCAAAATCAAAAATATTCGGTTTGCAAATCAAAAATGTTGAATTTGAATGCAAATTTTCGATTTTTTTTTAAAGCATATTTTTTCAATTTTAAACTATTCATCCTTAATGTTGATTCGTATGTGAGTATTATTTTGATAGTTTATAAAATAAACCGATAGAGGGAGGTTAGGTTAGGTTGGGTTAGGTTTTTGGTTATTAGGGTCAAATTCAAATTTTCGGATTTCTCGATTTCGACAGTGAAAATTTAACGATTGAAAAATTCAAAAACCAATCGAGGGAGTTGTTATATTTTTTTTTTCACCCATTATTTACACGATGAAAAACTTATAATTAAAACTTAATGTTTTAATTATAAAATGCGATTATTTTTAATGCGTTTGTTTTCAAAGGGATATTTACCCTTCATACTTACCGCCCACTGTTTACTCGGAAACCTTCGCCTTTAAACAAACATATTTTAATAAATAACGACATAAATTTCGATTTGTGATCCACCCCGTTGTAAAATTGGATGGAAATAATCAATTAAATCAAAAAACAAAAAAATCTATTATTAGTTATTATTTGTATTCATAGCGTTACGCGTTCAAAATACTCAAAAAACAAAAAAACACGTTTATTAAATTTAAAGACTATACAGCGGATTATTATAATAATATTATTCGGTCGCGCCCATTTGTCATATTTTACGCGCATCCAATTAGTAGTCTTATTATGTGAATTTAACATAATCGTCGTGTCAACGCGAAAACCGTCCATTTACTTATAAAAAAAAAAAACAAAAAAAACAAAAACGACATTCTATTATTTTATTAAAAAATAATCTCTCGTCGTAATCTCGTCGTTGTTAATGATACGCGTTTAGAACTACAGGTTCGCCGCCACACCCGTAAACAAATCATCGTATAATTAATTCCAAAAAAAAAAAAAACAACCTTGTACCGCTATTATACAACACAGAGTTTAAATTTATGTCGCGACTATTCTTTTTTTTTATTTTTTTTTTTTTCCGCGTCAAACAAATCGTATTATATTATACGTCGTAATTGGCCAACAAACGTCGAGTATCATCATCCGACCTGAAAACTCGAGCATAAAAATCTATAATTGAAATCATCGAAATTGAATTATTTAAATAAAATGTCGAAAAATTATAAAATAACAAAATACTGTAATAGCGTTTTAGCGATCTTCAAGAACGGTTTAAATAATATTTTTAGATTCTGAACGAAGTGAACGAAGAAAGTTAATATTATATAAAATAAATGAGAAAAAAAAATGTTAGAAAAATGTCCAATTTTTTTTTTTTTTTACATCATACAAATCCGGTTTCAAAAAGTTGCTGATCGAGTTGCTTTTGGACAAGTATTTCCATGCGAAAAGTTGTACACAGAAAAAAAAATAAAAAACATTTTAAAAACACTAGCTTCTTCGCTTCGTTGAAAATCTAAAAAAACAATATAATTATATTATTACAATTAAGTTTCAAAATTAATCTCACTTAAAATTAACTGAAATACAAAATCTTAGCTCGTCCATAACTGTCACCGAAAAAATTTCGATACCCGAGATAATTTTACATTAGATAATTTTTCAAAATCGTAAATAAATCATAAACTGATAATAATCGTTCGGGTATTGAACGAAAATTAATCGGTCAAAAATAATGTCTTCGCATAATATATTCTCGTCTGTATTCTTCGTCTGTATAGTCATCTCGCAGGGTTTGTTCGAGCTGCAGAGTAGTTCCAAAAACACGTTTATTTTCAAAATATTGTTTCAAAATACGGTTCTCACAGTAATATAATTTTTCTACAAAGTAAAATAACGTATTATAGATTTAAAATGTTATTTTAATCCCCGAGTCCGAGCGATGCGTATTTGTCCGCCCACAACTGGCGAGAAATGGTAAATAATTTTTAATAGTATTTTTACGAATTTCAATCCAAAAAAAGTGTTAAACAAGCGATAGAACATGACGGAGGAGGAGGGGATTAATTTACTATACGCATTATAACACACGTCTTCCAGCGGTTTAATCCGTCGACTTCCACGGTGGCGGCGGCGGCGGCGGCGGCGGCGATATGATAATAAAACTCGGACAATAAAAAAATATCCAAAGAGTATAAAAAAAAATTAATAATAATAGTAAAATAAAAAGTGTACCCATGCACATACGCGTATACACACACATACACAAACGTAATATATTATATTTGACACATTTAATTATTATCTATTTTAGTAGACATTCGGAAAGGACTCGTACATAGTACGGTGGGGAGGGGGGAATATTATATGGATTTCGTCGTCGTCGTCCTGCATATTCCGATATCCAGAAATACCTGTTTTTATTTTAATTTCTATTTTTCCTCCCCCCCCCCCCGTCACTCCGATACAAAGGAAAGACATTCCGCTTGTCAACCTCGGCGGCGATCGGGGGTTTATGTCACCTTTACATATTATGCATTATGTAAGTATAATAATATCACGTCTGACGAATGCCGCGCGTTGGTGTTGTATATATTATTCATTTTTTTTTTTTTTTTTTTTTTGTATTAGAAATCAAAAAGCAAAACATATGTATATAAATAAATAATAAATTTGAATTGATTAACATGCCCCTCCTGTATGCTTGTGTTGGAGATAGGGAGCTATGATTACTACTAAACCTAATGAATCAGAACATAATAAAATATATTATATGAATTTTTAAATTTTTTAAAAAAAAAAAAAAACATAACTACAAATTGAACAAAAACCAAAGAAGAAAAAAAATAGTCTATTTTATAAAGAACAATGTTAATAAAAGATAATTAAATAAAATAAAATCAAAACGATGTGCTATATGTGGTACAGATAGAACAATGAAGAAAATTGATACAAAACTGGTTTATATTACCGCAAATCATTGTCTAGTTCAGAGAATAAATATTTGTGTATCAAGCCTTTAATGTTTACAATTTCACTCCCAAGTATTTTTTTTTTTTTAATTACAAGGCGTAGAATTCAAAAAATATGGACCCTGATAGTCTACAAAACGCTGACCGAAAGATTTACTCGCATATTTAACAGTCAAATCATACTTTCTCGTTTCTCTTCTGTTGCTCAACTCTTTATATGATCGTTAATTGACTTAACTAAATACATAATTGCAATTTATTTATATAAAGACCTTACTGGCAATACACCAAATTCTTCATAGTTAGCGTTCGTAGATCCTTGCAGAGTGAATTTATTTAGACAAATCCCAAAACTATATTATTTTGATTAACAACTAATGCATTTAAAATGTTATCTCAAAGGCCACCCACATACCAGTTATTATAATACATTTGTACTCATAACTTTACAACGTATAGTAGGCATAACAATGCGTTGACCTGTAAACGCTGGATGGAAACGCTCGTTTCGGTGTTGGAAAACAGAAATTTGGGCGGCCAAAATACGCTGAGTACGTCCGCAGACGTGTTGACTACTATCTGCGATCTGCGTCGGTAGAATAGATTTTCTGTCACATATTTTTTAATCCACATAACCGTGGGTACGCATTAACACTTACTTCTCATCGCGATTTAACATTTTGATATTTTTCCCAACCCAATACACTTTTTCGTATGGATCTACTTGTCCAAAAGTCTCGATCAGTAACTATTTGAAACCGGATTTGCCTTTAGTAGGTACTTTAGAGAGGTTATTTTTTGAATTTCTCAATTTTTTTATTTTGAAAAAAACTACCCAGAATTTGACAAAAAAGACTCGGAAACCATTATTTTTTGATCCAAACTTGGTGAAAATTTAAACATTGATAGACAATAATATAAGAAACATTTTGAAAATGTGAAAAAAAAAATGTTAACTTCCCTCGTTCAGAATCGTTTTATTGAAGAAATGATTTATCGTTTCTTTAAAATTCAATACACCCGTTATGAGAATCCCACCCGTCGTGCGAAGTATGTCCGATTTTTTTTTTTTTTTAATTACATGAACTTTTGTTAACACACAATGGAAATTATTAAGTAACAAGTTTTTGGTAAAATTATATAATAATATATGTCCTGTTTATTTTATTTTCTAAGTATGGTCGTGGTCACCCTGCAACAACGATTCCCACGTCAAATTTTGACCGATATTTTGATTTTAATACGGCAACTGCTGAAACCCTATTACATGAATAGAAAATCATAAATGGTAACGTTAGTATGATAAAGATTTATAGGTAACGTCAGGTTATTGGTTACTCGTTTTATTCCAAAATCCTTTTGGTGAAGAAGTAAAAAATATCATTGGTAGTGGAGAGTCAAAAGTAAGTAAAGGTAAATGATCAAAAAATCCAATGCCAAAGATCCGAGTGAAAAAATATCCATGGATAAAAACATAACGAATTTTTTTATTTTTACAAATGTAATATATTTCCTGACATGAATTATTTAATTAAATTTAAAATACAAATTACAAAAAAAAAACAGGATCGAAAAATCCAGTTTTTGATTAATTTAATGAAATTTTTGATTAGGCAATTGAATTACAAATACCAATAAAAAAGTTAAATGTCGATTCCAGTAATCCCAAATTATACGTACTTACGTATTTGACATTTTACAACACGACATTAACATATCAAGTCAGATCATTAAATTTATTATGTTATCGCGTGCTATTGATGTAATGTGTACTTTCTAAAATAATTTCCCGCGTACTTAATAAAATCGGTAGTACATTATTATTTTGGATTCTCTCTCACTCGAACTCAGCCGTTTGAAGAGTCTTCGAATGTTTCGGAAAAAATGTTTCCCAAACCGTCGCCGCCGTTGAGTTCGTGAGTCTCCTGCGGACGGTTTGGTAACCACTGCGGCCTAGTGTACAATGATGCGCGGGGGGGGTGGGGGTGCGTGTCTTTTTTTCTGCAAATCGATTCGATCTATTCGGATGAGACAGGTCGCGGAAGAGGGTAAATAATAAGCACCATTATTGACATAATAATTCCATTATTTTCTTGATTTTTATTATATATTTTTTTTTTTTTTTTCTGTAAATTTATCGGAGCCTCTTCACAGACGCGTCCTTCTCACGCACACACACACACCGTGCAGCAGACCCGCGTTGTACCTTAAATAATAATAATATACCGTGGTACCGGTGGCGTCTGGTCCGACGACGACACATTGTAAGTGGTGATGGTAGCGGCGGCGGTGTCTCTCGATGGCGACTAAAAGGTCTGGCGACGGTCTGGGGACACTCGACCCAGACGTCTGAAGTGAAACACATATTTTCACTGTCAAAACACAAACGTACATTTCGGGGTCGCTTTTTCCCTCGCCTCGAGGATACTTCTATACCCATATACATATATATATATATATTATAATAGTATAATTTTTATACAGGGTGATTTTTTAAGCGTGCTCATCCCCATTTTTGGCCGTAAAAATGCAAAATTTGGGATACAAACTTTCTCTTTTTTCAAATGGCCACCCCTCCCCCCTCCCCGATTTTAATTACGGAATTTAAATTCGGGTTATTTTTCTGTGAATTTTGATGTATTGAAATTGAAATTCGAACGAGTAGTTTTTGAATTATTCAAATTTAAATATTAAGGAAAATATTGTCACTTGGGCACATATTTAGTTGTGTAATCTACTCAATTAACCTTTAATCAGAAATAATTTAGTTAAAATCTTCGTAGATATCGTGTCGTCGTGGCGTGTACGAGATTAAATTTTACATTTACAAACTATCAATTAGTCAATTTTAATTTCAATACCTAATATAAAATTCACAGAAAAATAACCCGAATATAATTCCGTAATTAAAACGAGAGGGGGGGAGGGGTTAGCCGTTTGAAAAAAGAAAGTTTGTACCTCCACAGGACGACACCCTTAAGGTGACATGAAAAATATTGGTTTTATATAGTAACTTGAACCATTCCAGAAAAAAAAATCCCAAATTTTGCATTTTTACGGCCAAAAATGGGGGTGAGCACGTTTAAAAAACCACCCTGTATATACACACTGCGGTATTACTCTGTCGCGATTGTCGCGATGTCGTCCTCGTGTTGTTGTTGTTGTTGTTTTTCGTGATGTATAACATCAAGTTATATAAGACTGATGTCTGACTTTGCTGCCCGTTCGTGGGGTGAACAAATAAATTAAATAATAGGTACCTGCGCGACAAGAGGGTACAAAAAAGAATTTTCGATAATACGCGCTGAAAACACATTAAAAAAAATAATATATTTAACAACAATAAACGAATAACTGTCGACTCATTCGTCCTTTGTACATTATTACATTCAGTGCGCGAGCTACTATTATCAGGGTTAACGTTTAAAAAAAAAAAAACATATTCTTTTTAGCACTCTAATATTATTACAAACATCATTAAAAAAACACCCTAATATGTGGTGCTATGAATACAACACGGTTATGTTAGGTTAGAAGAAAACACAAAAACTAAGATATTTTACCCACAAATTAAAGCAAACATTAAACAAATTCGTAAAAATAGAAATGTAATAAACGCTAAATAATAAATCAGTTCTTAAAAGAAAAAAGAAACGACCCGAGAGGAAAAACCCGGACATACTTCGCACGATGGGTGTACTTCGCACGACGGGTGGTATTCTCTTGACGGGCGTATTAAATTTTAAAGAAACGATAAATCATTTCTTCAGTAAAACGATTCTGAACGAAGGAA
>JAIPRM010012913.1:0-11786 GCA_025469315.1 Stegophylla sp. TES_Ste_2020 | reverse complement strand
AATTTTAGTATCAAACCTATACTCAGGTAAATAAAAGAATTTTTATTATTCAGTGTATTTGTTTCAGAACATAGTTTTATTAATTTAATTTGTCAGTATCCCCAGCATATTTAGTCACGGGCCGCCATTGATGGAGGGAGATAAGAACCAAGAATGTGTTTTCTTTCAAATTTTTTTTTCCGTGAGAGTTTGAAAGATGAAACACGATTTTTAAAAACTGTCACTTAATGAATAACAGTTTAAAAATTAAAATAAAAAAAAAGTTTAAGTAAACGTTTAATTTTACCTTTTCATAGAACAAACAGATAAAGTGTTCAGAACATTTTTTTTTCTTGGAAAATCAAGAAAGAAATTAGTGTTTGGATGAAAATGAAACTGATGAAGAAGTTTTGGGAGGTAATAAGAAAATTAAATGTGAAATATTTCTTGCTATAAATATCTAATTGATCATGAATTTACGTGAAGGAGAACTATAAAACACTGAACTTCATTAAACTTTTGGTTTTATATTACTAATAAACGAAACAAGTTTCACCCAAGTAGAGAAGGATATCCATAACGCGAAATATGTCTGCCATTTATAACTATATATTTATATATAATAAAATAAGCATTTTTTATAGATATACATTTACATATTACACACACTATTTACTATATATATATATTTAAGTAAAAGTATGGGGTAAACCGTATAGGCTACGTATTTAGTAATTCTCTAATAATTTTTATGAATTATCGAGCGGTAAAATGTTTTTACCCCCGAGTTGCAGTTTAGGTGAATGCGGTACAGAACATAATGATAAATTTAGATAAATCTAAACAGTGAGAATGATAAATATTTTTTTTTTAGACTATATTTTATTGTATATTTGACATTTTTTAGTGCCTAAACGCATAGTTGTAAAATAATGTTTCATGATATTTTAGGACCATCAGAATTAACACAAGTGAAAGTTCACTGTTAGCTAAGAATGATAATAACATATAGTAAAGTAAAGTAGAGTAAATTAAAGTATGTAAAATAAAGTAAATGGAAGTATAGACAAGAAAGATGCACATACTTCGTAACCACGGGTATTCTTCGCTCCTCGGGTCAGATACTCTTGAAGGGTGTGCATAATTTTAAAGAAACGATAAATCATTTCTTCAATATAAGACGACTCTGAACAAAACAAGTTAATAATTTAAAGAACAATAATAGTCGTCATTTTCAACACACTCACAAAGAGTATCAGACCCGAAGAGCGAAGAATATCCGTGGTGCGAAGTATGTCCGTTTTTCTTGTCTAAATTTCCATTTACTTTATTTTACTTTAATTTCCATTCCTTTACTTTGCTTTGCTTTACTTCACTTTACTTTAATTTACTTTACTTTTTTTATCTAATAAATAAAGGGGATTTTGTAATTTTGGAAAATTAAATGAGAAAAAAAAGTGTTAGAAAAATGTCTAAAATTTTTCTCTTCACATTTTCAAATTTTTCTTGTGCCAAAATTATTCTCATATTACTGCCTGTGTTTATATTTTCATAAAGTTTGTGGATCAAAAAATGACGGTATCCAAGTCTTTTTTGTCAAATTTTGTGTAGTTTTTTCCAAAAAAAAAAATTCAAAATTCAAAAATTCAAAAAATTACCTCTTTAAAGTACTAATTAGAGGCAAATCCGGTTTCAAAAAGTTGCTGGTCGAGACTTTTGGATAAGTAGATCCATACAAAAAAGTGTTCACAGAAAAAAAGAAAAAACAAAACAAAAATAAATAAAAAAATAGACATCATTGTAAAAACACTAGTTTCTTCACTTCGTTCAGAATCTAAAATAACAATTATTAAAATATTTATACAGGGGTCATCTAAAGCAGAGATAAACAAGTTGATAAGACGAACATAACATAATTTTAAGTCAATCGCGTTTCTCTTTACCTTTCATGGAGTTAAAAAAAACATTTAATATAAAAATATATATATATATATATTTATATTCCTTTGTTTAGCCAATTAATTAAATACAAACTAATTGAAATTACATGATTTGAATTCAGTTGTTTATTATGATACAAGTTTAACTGTTAGCAACAATTTTCATAGCAGTTTAAGTGTTAAGAGTAGGTGGTAGGTATTCAGTTGAAATAAAAATGAACTGTCTGAAATAAAATGTTTTGAATGATTTTTAAATTACCGTATAATTTATTTAAAGAAATGAGTTGTATTATATATTTGTTATACAAAATCTAAAACATTATCTGTTTATATATTTTCTTACCTACTTTCTTCATCTTATTAAAATTTGTAAGATTTAAGAAAAATATGTGAAACGGATCCAAAGAGGGGATCTAAGGGGCTTTATGTTATGTAAATAATCATATGCATAATTGCACTAAATTTTAATGATTTATTTTTTCGATTATATGTTAAATGTGTGTTGAATTTAAGTAATTAAACTCGGAGATCGATCACAAGTCCGCGAGTGTTGGCCACTTCTGGTGTTTGGTTTACCGAATTTAAATTTTTATCATCACATAAACTAAATTGAACTTTTATAATTGTACTGAAGTTCCCGCCAGAATTTTTCACCACTTTAATCTTCCCAATATATAATTACGGTGTCGACTCCTTGAAAGTAGACATAAGCGACGTTTACATAATATATTATGTTTATAACGTTTTCTTTAGTAAACTATTGCGGCGCGTGGGTTATATCTGACATTGAATTGTAATAATTTAATACCAACAACAGTAGAAGTGGACGGATATGAAAATGAAATTAATTTCAATCGCCGTAGGAAACACGTTAAAATATTATAATGCCGCGTATAATGTGTATACTGAACTATTGAATTATAAATTATCTTTTATTGTATTTGTTTTATGTGTAACTGAATTTAAAACGCATTACGGTTTGATTATTAATGATTTTCGCTTTTTGCGTAACGAATCGCGATGAAATTTCAACCGGCAAATTGATCGGAAACATAATTATGTAATGAAGCAAATAGATTGACTTACTTTACAAATATGTACATATTCAGCGTTTTCCGCTTTTCTATAAAAAGAAAATTAATGTACCTGTTTATATTTATAACATATTATATTACATATAGATGTTTGTATTAATTTCATCTAAGGAAGTTAGTACACAGGAATGGAATCTACAGGGTGTATTCGGTATCAGAAAGAGCGTTGACAAATGCAATAAAATAACGCCTTGTTTTAGTAATAATTTCAATTTTTAATTTTTTTTTAAATGCTCTAATGGTTCAATCAAAATGTTTTAAAACATTCATTTCATTTCCTGGACTATATTTTTAAACATTCAATACAAACACACAATTTTAATTTAAATATATATATATACATATATATTTTTTTTATATAGCCATTTTGTAAACCTGCTTCTTAAAAAAATATCTGTTATACATTTTCTTATTAACGATCGATAATTTATTACGACTTATTGACCTTTGTGAAAATGTGAATTTATTTTACGTTGTGTATCTGCACTCGTGTAGATAGTCACGTTCACAGACTATACTGCCATACCCATTATCGTCGGCTATAGATGCAATATAATTTGACGATGTAAAATTGTAAATTTAAAATTTTTTTATTTAATAAATATTTTAAATCGTTTTAATCACAACATAATATGAGTGTAATAATAATATAATAAATAATAATAATAATAATAATAAAAAAAATGTACAGTAACGATTATAATATCAGGTTTTTCTGATAGAGCACATAAATGGTGTTAACCGGTGTTCCGTGAACGTAGAGTAAGTATTTCGCCAAAATTCTTAACTCGGAGGAACAAATTCCATTAAGTATACGAAATATTTAGTCTCGTCTTCTGAACATTTTATCTTTTATCGATTTTTCAAATAAATCACTATAAGTCCTTTAATATCGTGTAGGATTTCATTTTCCGCGAAAATCTTAAACAAATATTAAGTGTTCCGTAATTAGAAAACTGTTGAGAACCACTGCAGTATACTTAACTACCATGTAAAAGCGCAATACAGTACGATTATAAGTAATGAGTAAATAACAAATAGCAACTAAAAATACTTAAGATTAGTGTGGGTCCAAAATGTTGGTCGACACTGGAGTTTCCGAAATATTTTATTGTCGCTACAGTATCGATCCGTTACCTATTTATCCTATTTTATTAGTTGACATTTGTTACTTGAAATATTAATCATTTGACAAATCAAAATATCGCGAGGGGTGACTAAATATCATAATAATTGTTTTAGTAAACAAAGCATTTTGTAAACCGGTGTCATAAGATTAGTATACCTCCTAAATATTCACCTCCTGGTAAAATTAACCTATGATATTTGTACCCCTCACAAAATTTTTTAAGGAGGTATAAATATCGTAGGTTCTTTATCCGGGGGGGGGGGTTAAATATCCGGGGGTTAAAAATCGCCTGTTACATTTCTTTTACCACACCGTGTATTGGTGTACTACACGTTAGATATACAGGGTATCCCTGTACGATTTGATGTACATAATAAAATATTTTATAATGTAATGTACATTGGATAACACAAAATACTGCGATAAAATTCACAAGAAATTAAATTAAAACATTTTTACAAGGCCTACGGAGGGGGCAGCCGCCACCCCTACCACCACCCTCTGAATCCGCATAATCATATTATCTATATAATGTCCATCAGTCGTCTCCGACAACACAAGTTTTTTCATTGTGTAATAAATATTATTATCTATTTTACCACGATTCCCAAATTTAAAAAAATATTTTTAATTGCGATTTTTTTACACGGTCAATTTGTCAAGGGTGAGAATTTTTTCGTTAAATTTTGATCCTTAATACAATGCTATTTATAATATAATATAATGTATTGTTCTGATTGGGGGAAAGTAATAAACATTTCATTTGAGATATTAATTAATATCTCAATTAAAACATCTTCTATCTATTACAATCGCGTCTAACTATGATCCAACTAATTATTCTTATTGATAACTGTAAAAAATACACCAATATTGTAACTACTAGGTTTATACCAAAGAAGAAAAATATTAGATTGTACAAAATATGCATTAGATCAAACTATAAAATATAAGCAAATAACTAAATAAGTTATGAACGATTAATATGTATTAATCCACAGTATTATCAAAAAATAAAAAAAAAAGTACAAATTTATGTACTCAACGATGTTGTTGAGGACACTAGTACAATGCAACTTTTAAAGAGTACTGTCCAACAAAAATAAGTACATCTGGTCACCATAATTATAGCAAACGCTAACTATGTATTATCAGAATATAATTAGAAACCAAGGAACCAATTGTGTTTAGTTTCCCAGTTTCCTACATTCAAAAAAAAAAAAAAAAAAAATTTGAACCCCATGTTGATTCTGATGCTTTGAGCATTTTGAGTAGTAGGATTAACGGGGATGTCATTTTGTTTTTGTTTTTTTGAATACATTTTATTTTTTAGGCCCCGCTGAAATGTTATGCCCCGGGGCTCCTCAAATTGTAGGGACGGCCCTGTATATACATATGTGTAATACAGGTGTGGTCAGCAGGTCGATAGAAATCAATTACTTTCGATTTTCATAGATTTTTTTTTTTTTAGAATTAAAAAAAAAATAAAGTTTTTTCTTCATTGTTTATCCCATAAATTTAATAAAAATTAATTACAATTACATTTATCGATTTCAATAATAAACAATGATACTATGAATTAGTACTAATTAACATAGAAATTAAAGCATTCAACATATAGAATCTACATTGTAGATAGATATACGATTAAAAAAAAAAATTGTATTAAATATTAATCTTTTAATTTTTAAATGACTTTGAATCATTAATATTAAATATAATATAACGATTTTTGTGTATATATATATATAATCGAAAAGCGTTATCTCTTTCAATTTCTAACCCATTACTTCTCACCCACATAATTGAAAATTTTAAATAATAACAAATTAAGTGTGACTTAGATTCAGAAAGGGTTGTGAAAGAGTCTACGACGTATGTGTAACGTAACTGAATCATTATAAATGTATCACAATATTTAAAATATACCCAATATAAAGCTCACAATTATTTTTGTGTGTTACTGAAGCTCCGCTCAGAATTGTTTTATGGAAGAAATTATTTATTATCTTTTTTTTTTTTAAAAACTCAACACACCCATCAATAGTATACCACACTACTACTCGAGAAGCGAAGAATATGGATGGTGCAAGGTACGCACAGTTTAAAATCGATATTCTTGGCATATTTTGCGTTTTTAATAATTTGGTAGATTTTCTTTGTTTTTGAAACAAGTATTGAGAATTTTGAAAAACATCTTCTTTTGAGTACCACTGAAATTGGATTGTTGGATTAAAAGCTACTGAATGTAACTTTTGGACAATATTTCATTACAATTTACATTTTCCATTTAAAGAAAAATAAATCATTGTGCAAGTCCACTCCAAATCTAAAATAAATATATCATATAAATATTTGATATGTTTTCAGAAAGATTCTAGGTAAAAGTTTCTTTTTTTGTTGCCTTAAGATATAAGACACAATAGTAGTTCACAAACCGGTTGGGAACTCCTCTCTAGGGAGGAATTACGATACTGTAAAGGGGTTTCAGTGATTTTGGTTCAAAGAATACTAAAACATTTTAATAAATTATGTATAATCAATTTAAATTAAACAATAAATTAATTAGATTCTGCTCCAGTACCTACCGAAAAGTATACGACGTTCTAATTAGTACCTACGTAAGTAAATAATTTAATTTTATCTGTATGGTTTATTGAAACATGGGTCTCTTCTACTTATAAATTAGTTCTGCGGAACACTTTTTCAATTATTAATTGTATGATTCTACCGGTAAGCTGAGGAAGTTAAGGCAATTTTTGAATACATTTCATTTATTCACAATTATTGACTTTTATTATTTTTAGAAAAAAAATGTGTCTTTATTGGCAAATGTGTATCTTGTAGGTTTACGCGAATAAAACAAAAAACATATAAGTGGACATAAGTATCCACTATATAAGATTACTGTACATCCCTGCCAGTACGTTGTAGTAGCGTTGAAGTGTTTGTAAAAACAAATAACTGAATCAATGTAGTGTTAAAAAAATAATTTCTCATGGAATGGTAAATCTAATATCCGGTTTCGGATTTATTTCAAGTTTGTCAAAATCCGATGAACAAATAAACGAAATTAAAAGTGTTTTCTTTAGACATTTTCTCGACTATTTTTTAAAAATAAAACCTCTGGCATAACGTAAAGATTTTTTGATTTGAATACGTTTTCAACGGAACATTCACGTTGACAAAACTCTCAATACAATCGTTCTAAAAAATTCTAATAATCTTAACGATTTACTAAGTGTATTGTATTAGAAGGAGTTTTAAATTAAAACAATATTTTTTGTCCCTTTTACGTTTTTAGAAAAACGTTTAAAATACGCAACAGTCAATTGAAATGTTTTAATATTATGACTTTAGCTTTCCTGCCCGTATATTTATTCGACAACAGAAATATTTTTCGTAAAATAATCTAAAATGATTACAACGATTAACATCAAATTCATTAGGAAAATTCTTACTATAAATGGCCACATTATTTGTTGATTATAATCATCAATTAAATGTGTTCTCGTTTTATTTTAATAAATGCCACGACGGTTTTTAATTATATTAGATTTCTGTAGACGCGAATGGAACAAAAAATTGAATAAAAGCATGTTCGTTGGCGATATTTTTAAGAAAACTAAATTGCAAATTCTTTATAACATCGACATTCAACGGTATAAATTAATACGAATAAATACAGATATGGCAATAACTACGATACCACTTATCTGAGGGTCTCTTATAATATATCTAATATTATAACTAATATTTTTACTGTTTGAGGTTTACACATATTTTTTTTTAATGATACTTAGTAATCCGGTAGATACGATATTGTTAAAAACGTAAGCTGTGTAAATACTATATAGATATTATGTGTGAAATATAGTTAAAATACAACCAATGTATGGTTTGTGAAAAAGACAAACGTAAAGTGTAAATACAGTGTGATAAGTACTTAAAAATAAAATAACAAATAAAAATTTATATAGTGTTGCTGTTAAAATAAGATAAGTACTAAAATGCTGAAAAGTAATCACAGTTCCTATATTATATACAGGGTGATTTTTTAAGCTTGCTCACCCCCATTTGTGGCTGTAAAAATGCAAAATTTGGAATTTTTTTTTCCGGAATGTTCAAGTTACTATAAAACCAATATTTGTCGTAAATTATTTTTTTAATTTCACCTTAAGGGTGTCCTGTGGGGATACAAACTTTCTTTTTTCAAATGGCTACCCCCTATTTTAATTACGGAGTTATGTTGGGGTTATTTTTCTGTGAATTTTGATGTATTGAAATTAAAATTTGAACGAGTAGTTTTTGAATTATTCAAATTTAAATAGTAAGGAAAATTATCACTTGGGCGCATATTTTAATTTATTCTTAATAGGTAAATGAGATAAGACGACCTGACTAATTAATATTTCGTAAATACAAAGCAGGCTAGATGAGTGGAAAAAACTGATAACTGACACCAACGGTAAAAGATGGATGGAACCATCATAAAGATTACCTTCTGGTAACAACCTAGACTGGTCGGTATGGAAGACACTGAACAGACTGCGTGTTGGTGTAGGACGTACATAACTATATGTGTGCGTCCAAGTGTAAATTTTCCTTAATATTTAAACTTGAATAATTCAAAAAATACTCGTTCAAATTTTAATTTCAAAACATCAAAATTCACGGAACAATAACCCAAATATAATTCCGTAATTAAAATAGGAGGTAGCCATTTGAAAAAAGAAAGTTTGTATCTCCACAGGACACCCTTAAGGTGACATGAGAAAAATGAGTTTTTGGGAAATATTGGTTTTATGGTAACTTGAACATTCCGGAAAAAAAAATCCCAAATTTCGCATGTATATATATATATAAACATATATTACCGCAAGATATTGATCGGTTTTGATTTTTTTTAATTGAACGTAGTATTTATTTGTGTGGCCGACTCGCGAAAACACGATAAATAAAAATATGCATAATATTCAGTCCACCCTCCGAAAATCATTCGAGTAGAATAGTAGATAATATTTAATTTATTTGGATGCCAATATTGTTTGACATGTGTCGACAACACAGGACAATATTATTATTATAACTGCTATGGCATTTTTAATTTTATTTCATAAACGTTACGTAAGTTATGAAACAATTTTAGTTATACATTTTAGTAATATACACAATATGGACACACCAATATTCAAAAAACAAACCAAACGAATTCAAAATGTAATAATTTTTCATTAACATTAATAATAATTGTTACAATTTCAAAATTTCGGTTTGTGCGACAATGACGTAAACCTAATAACTTCATCAGAAACAGTGCGAGTGGTCTCATATAAAAACAACTTAATTATGATTATAATTTTCATAAGCATTAATTGTGTGTGAAAGGCGTGAGCATGAGGCGACTACTACTGCTACTACTAAGCGTACCTATAGTTGAGTTGTTAATTTTAAATTTACTGAACGGATATTGCACCGCGTATTATGACGTGTCATAATAGACTGTCAATTTCAGTTGTACGGTTGTGGTAAAGTGTGCGCGAAGATAAAAAGAAAAATTCGGTGGAAATAAGTTTTAATCAACCGACACGTGTCTTTCGAGAGATTACCATAAACTATTTTGGGGTGGCCGAACATTCGATTTTCGAAAGTGCGATTTTTTCAACCAATTATAAGTTTGAGTTCGGATATTGGGTTTTCGTTAAAAAAAAAAAAAAACGATTAATCGGACGTGGATAGTATATTTATTATAATAATAATACGCTGCGAGCGACAATATGAATGGTATCATATTAATAAAATCATAACCGACACACCACATTTTATTTATCTTATTTCGTTTGAATGTGTTGAAGAGGAAATATTGATTATACGTTCGAAGACGACGGAAAATGATTTTATTATTATTATTATTGAATGTAAAACCCGATGTAAAATCGCAATACTAGATTATTTAAATTGGCTTTAGAAAAAGTATACATAAAATTATTGTTTTCAACGGAAAAACGTTTAAGTCGGTGGTATATATTTTCTATTTGTTCGAAAGATTAAGAACGAAATCGAATTTTAATTTAATTCAGAGTTTTCCGTATTTTTTTCGCGTCTCGCAAAGCTTAATTGGTTTTGCATTTAAAATTATATAAGTAAATAGTAAATACAGATTTTAAACGATACACTTAAAAAATAAAATAAAAATAATAATAATAATAATAATAATAATAATAATATAAATACGTGACTTAAATATAAAAATCAATATTCAACTGTGTCAAACAGCATATATTTATGTTCAATTAATTTTTCGTCGCGTGTAAATAAAACGTGTATTATTTGTCGACTAATAATATTTTCATTAATTAAAAGCACTGTATAGCGTAATAACACAATGCGAACACAGTGTTATACTGAGGTGTGTTGTTATATAATATAATATTATGTAGTTTGAGTGATGGAAATTGCATACGTGCTTCGTACCTGCAGTAACCGTAACATTTCTCAGAAAGTAAACAGACGTTTCAATGATTTTTTTTTTTTTTTTTTTTTTTTAACGCTCTCTCGCAGATTCGAACGTCTATTTACGAATCTCTACACAAAACTCAAAAAGATGTGTTCGGAGTTGTTGGCGTGTAGCCAGGATTTGCCTTTTTTTTTTTTTTTTTTGTTCTGAGAAGGGTTGTTTTCGTTTTAAATGTCGATAGACTTTGCGGGGGTATTCACCGACCCTGGATCATGTCGAAAATCAATAATGTACGCAGAAAAAGCTATAAATGAGTATCCGAATGTCTTCAACACAACGTCTCTGAAGTCGCAGACAACAATGTTCTGTATAATTATTTCATTAATTAATTACCCCGTAAAAACGTGAAAACGCATATTTCTCAAAAATAAGCGTCACTATTATCAATGGATATTATTTGAATTATTTTTGAGACACTAAAACAATCTGTTTTAAAAAAATCATTGCACTCGATGTTTATTACCTTTAGGTTAGACTAATTTAACGAAATGAAATAATAAATTATTGTATTTTAAAATTGTAAATCAGGTAGTAAATATAAATTTGTCGTCAATGTTATTACAATTTTTTTTTTCGAATTTATAAACTTACAATGATAGTAATATATATAAACAAAACAGCTTCTAATTTCGAATGGATTTAAGGATGGTACTAAGGAGTAGATTAAAAAAGAATGAAGAAGCTAATAGTTTTACACTGATGTTATTTTAACTCACTCTTTTTTTTAAAAAAAATAATGCTCGGATATTACTTTTTTTTTTTTATTTAATTTTTTATAAAGATTTATGTGATTATAAATTTTACATGTACAGGTATTTAATCAAATTTGGCCGCAGTGGCGGCTCGTATGTAAGTGCACAAGTGCACGTGCACTACCTACAAGAAATTTAAAAAATATTTAATCATAATAATACTACTTAGTTCTGTAGGAGTATGAAGATTATGTTTGAACATTTTAAGAAATGTCAATTGAAATTCAGGAAGTTAAAATATATTTGGTTTAGGTTAGCTATGAGAAAAAGCGAAACGATCGCGCAGTTTTCGTTGGGCGCGGTGACATGAAATAGGTAGTTCACACAAATCGCTGTGCACCGCAGTACCATGTAAAAATGAAAACATGTCATATC
>JAIPRM010012912.1:0-11786 GCA_025469315.1 Stegophylla sp. TES_Ste_2020 | reverse complement strand
AAATTTTGGGTAGTTTTTTTCCAAAAGAAACATTGAAGAATTGAGAAATTCAAAAAATGACCTCATTAAAGTACAATCTAGAGGCGAATCGGGTTTCAAAAAGTTATTGATCAAAACTTTTGGACAAGTATTTCTATACGAAAAGTTGTACACAGAAAAAAAAAGAAAATAAACGTCATTGTAAAAACACTAGCTTTTTCACTTCGTTCAGAATCTAAAAAATCGCCAACGCATAATCGACACAATATAAATTTTAGAGACTTGGACGTATTTCTCGAATTCGTGTAATGCCTCGTACTTTCAGTTTAGTATATTATCGCGTTTTAATAACCGGAGATCGGAATCGACAGTTTTTTAAATCCCGTTCTTAAATCCTATAATCGTTAAACCTGGTCACCGATTCCGTGCTCCGATTAATACCATATGATTTCATATATTCCGCGGTAACGGCTTTCTTTTAAATCACAATATTAATGATTTTCAACGTTTTTTTTTTGCGTTTTACATGTACTTTTTACGTTATTATTGTCATCGACATCGAATCGGTTGTAACGTGACAAATCGCCGTGGCACGTATCGATGGCGTGACGTGCAGCGTTTATGGAAATGTCAAATGGGAAACGATTTTTTTTTTTTTTCAATTACGTTTCTTAGCTGTTATATAATGAATAATTTACCTAATATCTTAGCGGTTATACAATTAAAACGCGAAAACAGTATTTTAGGAACAAATAATCTTCAATGATTTACATATCACAATATTAATTTTTTATACCATTTAATAATAATCGAATAATTTTTCATTTTTATTTTCGCAGAATAATATTTTTAGTTTGCGTCTACTGATTTTTGCCCAATAAATGTTTTGTGTATGCATACGAATATTTGAAATTTTTACATTTTCAGTGGAGATGGTCTTTCTGACATAGAAATATTTTATAACACTCGGTTTTATGACTTTCGGCGTTATAAATTATTTACACACTTTTGATTATAACACTCGGTTTCATAACGCTCGTAACTGCCGCATTTATAATGTACTGCGAGTTTCTTAATTACATCCAAAAAGTATTTTTCGCCCGTGTTTATACGATTATTTTTGAAGTAATGGTGTTTTTATGCGCAGGATTTCTTGAATAACTCGACTCTAAAAATTTCGTTTATAAACTTACCGTGTTTTTGGCTGCAGGTAATTTTAAACGCGTCGTAATCATGTGACTTTTAATTTGTATAGAATCACAATAGCATGCAACCCCCCCCCCACACACATACACAGTGTATACTCACTCGTATAGGGTGATTTTCACGACTTCAACGTAGGCCGGTAATTTAATTTCGAAAAACTAAAAGTTACGCGACGAGATTACCACAGACCCACCCCCCCCCCATCCCGTATGCTTATAATATATCCTATATAATATATATGTAGGGAAAGTGGCAATCTGGTCGGAGGGGTGGCGATGTTATTCCGCGTTTCGTCGTTGAAATCGACCGTGAGAGATTTAAGGCGACGACAAGAACGTTGTTTTCATTAGTTCGGTTACGCGGGCGCGCGTTTATTTTTAATTATTTCTACCCCTATATGCGTTTAATTATTTCGTTCAGAAAAAAATTGAAAAAAATAAAAAATAAATAAATAGAAAGGAAATTGAATTCGGTCATCCGTGAACCGCACTGCAGCAGCACAGTGTTAATACAAAAAAAAAAAAACTCCACTTTAGAATAATTCCCTCGATGAAAATATGATTTCACTGAAATGAAAGACTGCGTTAATCGTTTCAATTAAAAACAATAAAAATAATAAACGATTGGAATAATCATAATATTATATTGTATTAATAATAATAGGTGCGCTTAAACGACGGTGGGGAATAACAAAACGATTAACAGTCGACGAATATCACTGAACCGTTCAGTACTTATTGTGTTAGGGTTTTGAATACGAACATTTTTTTGTAAACAATTCGTTTTATAATAATTTTTTATAAGTTATTTTAAATATAAAAGGACATTACCTCTATCGGAAGTATTAATGAACAAGAAATTTTCAAATTATTACATTAAATTAGGTACTTGTATTTAATGAGGTAAAAGCGGGGCTCATTCTAAGGATATTGTCAAGATTTATTAGGACAATAATATAATACTTCCCTCTCCCCCAAAGTCCTAATTATTTGTCCATTCAAAAACTTTTTTGATTATAAAAGTTCTATAACAATACGAAACACAATTTCAAGAGTCATTACGACACAATACTATTTAATGATTTTACTACACGTAATAATATATAAACGCTTTGTTCAATTATTTTCGCATTTATTCGTGATAGCTCGTATTTATTTATAATAACTCCAATTTTCCCCAGAAATTATGATGGTATTATTAATATATTTCATTGATTTATTTAAAACTTTATCAATTAAATTTAATGACTATTTTTTAACCATATTACGTACATCGATTGTTCTAGGGTGCCCAAATTCGTGAAACTAACTGCTCTTTGGACATTTTCTACTGTCCATTGAAATCAGCACAAGAATCGCATGGAAAAAAAAGTTTTTCCAACAACCAACCCGTCGACGTCGTTAACTAAAGGTATTTGTAAATCTTGTTTTGTATATCATTATAATTTTACATCGGTATACCGCCGAATCGCTTTCTCGTGAGTATAAATATATTTAAATTTCAAAATCACCCTTTGGAAAAAAAAAATGTATTCGCTCATTACGGCCAAACGTTTCGCAAACCTTGGGACCCTAAGTATCGTGTTCGGGATGACAATAATAATAATAATGCATATTATACAAGAGTATAAAGTGATAATAAATATAAACGTCGTCGACCGACCGTGTCGTATGCCAAAGAATTCGAAAAAGTCGCGTTTTATTCTATCCCGACCATTTTATCAACATGAATAAAAATATATATTATACGATCGTGGCCAGACGATCTATCGCTGACTGCTGCTGCTGCTGCTGTCAATATAATGTGCATTGTTCGACCCCCGTGAATGAAAATCCAAAGCGATTGTACGTACACATCACACGACAGATGTTGTTGGCTCAATCCCTGTTTCCGGGGGGGTTTGCGGGGTGAAACGTTGGAATTATTATTATTATTATTATTGTAAACCGTAAAATATTACGTAATATAATATTATTATGTTACAATAAAGTATTTTGGGTAAAATAGTCTTGTATGTAATTTATTATAAATATAGTTGACTCCTACCTCCGCTTGCACAGACGTTAACGGCACAGCAGTCACATATTATTATTATTATTATGATTATTAGAGCTAGAGACTTATAGGAGTTAGCATTTTTTTCAAAAATCATTCAAAACATAGCTAAGTAATATAGAAATGCGTTTCATACACCTGGAGTTGTATACAGTTTTCTTTAATTTGCATATTTAACTCTTTTTTCGATATAAGTACATATTTCGGTTAAATTTTGAATTTTAAGTGCATATTTCACCTATTTTTCAATATTTTTAATTTGAGTTTTCTTGGTATTGGAAAATTTTTCCCTGAATAACTGAAGAAATTGAAAATTATTTAATATTTTTATTTGTTTAAATTTAAGCTAAAAAGAATAAAGATTAAAAAAAAGAAATTTCATAAATAATAGAAGAAGAATTAACAATACATATTAAAATATATTATACATTACAATTTTTAAATATTTTGAGTTTTTACAGTAAAATTAATGTTTTATAAAATATTATTTTAGTATTTTTGCATATTTTTAGAGCATATTTCGTAAATTTTATAGCATATTTGGTACATTTTCAGAGCATAAATGCATGCACATTTTAAGTTTTTTTAGTGCTATAAGTCCCTAACCCTAATTATTATTATTACAGTTAAGATTTTAAGATTTCGCATGTTTTCTTCGGTTTTACAAATTGTCACAGCATTCTTGGATAGATTTTTTATTTCAATGTCTACAATATCATTTATTACAAATATCAACATTTTATTTTGCATATTTTCCGATTATTATTTATAAATAAATATTCGTTTTTTTTTTCATTCTATTTAAAACACTTAATTTACTGTATTCAATAAAACAAAACCACAATTTATTGACCGAAACTGAATCGATTCGGCACAAAAGCAGTTATTATTTATTTATTATATTATATATATATATATATGTATGTATTTATTTTACATAGATATTATATTTCGAACCGAATACAATATACAGATACACAATTGATAGTTTAAAACAAATTACCGTTTTTCAATTCAACCAACTAATAAAAAATAATAATAAAATAAGATATAATGCGCTTTTATAATATTTCATAACAATTATTTATAAATATAATTAGCATAAATATTTTTATTTCTTTTGAAATACTGTTTATAAATACATCCGTCTCAATATTTGCCGCACAGTTCGTGTCCACATTTATCTTATTTTTTATGCATATTTGGTTACTTTTTAGTGCACACATATTTATACGTTTTATAGGGCAAAAACATCATAACCCTATTAATATATTACGCTCATTTCTTCCGAGTAAATTATTAAATTATGTTTAGCCGGCAAAACTTTCAGCTTTTTATCACCGAGTACCGCAAGACTAAATACGTTCCCATTAAAAGCTGCAAAAATAGGGCAATAAACATTTTACTATATAAAATTACGTGTTGATATGCTATAAACTACACGTTGGCAAAAAAAAAAAAAAAATGGTGTAGCGCTACTATTACGCGTGTCGACAAAATTTTTTATACATTTTTTTATTAAAAATTATACATTTAAATTCGTTTACTTTTATCTTAACACTTATATGACACGACTAAAATAAAGACGAAAAACTATATGACGTGCATCCTAGTATTAGTAAATGTTCTCTTATGAATCACTCAAATTGTTCTCAGACCTTTCTGAACTGCAAATATGAAACGCCTGCAAGTCCTCAGCCCTCTATAATTATGATAGATGATACCTTTATTATGTTTTAATGGGATGAAGCTGTGAAACTAATTATGACCATATTTTACACACATAGATTCGCGCCCATTTTCACCCCCCTCCCCTCCCACTCTTCTCTCCTCGAGACCATCATAATATTATTATAACTACGCGTGTGTGTGTACATTATAAAATATTTTACTACAGCTACCGCGTTAATTTCGGTTACGTGTATCTTCTGAATTCTGAGAGATATGTTGTCCGACCGCCTTTATGACGGGTGCCGCTTATGAGGGCAGAATTATAATAATTATTGACGGTTTAAATCTTATTCAAGTCTTACCGAGGCGAGTTACGTGCTAAGAAGTCGTGTCTCTTACTCTGTCATCATTGTGGTGTAGCACAGACAGTAATTTTTTCCACTATATTTCTCCTCCGTCATTATAAGCTTCTGAATAAACATCTGATCTGACGGCGATTGAGGAGAAAAAGAAAACCATTGAGTACCTCATATTAAACACAGTACACGTGTACACTATGAAAAGGTAGAAATGTGACACTTCACGAAGAAGCCGGATACAGAGAAAAATGAACTACCTATTTTAGTGATTTCAACTAGACGATAATATTAATTTATTGTTAACAATTTTAAGTTTAATTATGCTTAGAAAAAAAAAATTAACCGATTCGAGTTGAATTTAATTTAAAATACAAACGAATCCGAATAACAAAGTCAAAAATTTTCGTTGAGATAAAAGCTCCAGTTAGATTAAAAGTCACACGTTTACGTTCACCAGCATATAATTAATGTTTCAATATAATAATATTGTATTCACGTCACTGATATTTTTGTCGTAAATAAATACAAATGCACAGCGTATAGCGTTATACCAGTGGCGCAACCAAGGAGGGTGTTTTGGGTGTCTGAACACCCTCTTTAAAATATCAAATTATAACCTTTATTAATTCAGAAATAAACTTGAAACATGCCATGCTTTAAAAATTCATATTGTTGAATATGCGATGCTAAATAATTGTACTTATGTACAAATAACGTTATAAAAATGTTAACTTGTAGAAAAGGCAGTTAGATTTTGCTACATGAAATTTCTAATTAATGCATTTTTGTGAAGTGTCTATTAATTTAAATAATTACAGTAGACATTTATAGGTAGACACCCCCCTTAAAAAAATCCTAGTTGCGCTACTGCGTTATACAAAATAAAACGGTTAATAAATTTTTAGAAATAACTTAAATTTTATCAAGGTAGGTCGAGTCAAGTCGAAATAAACCAAAAACAACGGAGTTATTTCCCGACTTCATAATTTTGACATCCACGAGTCGTGCGCGCGTGTTTGTTGACAGTTATTTTTGGCCTTTCGGCCGTGTTTGTAGTATTTATCCGATTAAAACCAATCTCGGGAGACCTTTGGTGCACGCCACTGTATAGAATAATAACAATAAAATGCGAGTGCAATATGATTTTATATTCGCACGTCATTCAAACTGTATATTATTATAGTGATTTTCGTTTTGATTTTAACGCGTTCGCGGCGTACACAGTACTGTCTCGTTAATTAATTCGTTATTTCTACACGCGATAGACGTACACACGCTTCCGTTACGCAGTTGCCGTCGTTTCGTTAACGTCACAAACAACGCTGTCAAACTAATATAACCGTATGATATTATTTTATAATGTTATTGCAATGGCAATGGAAAATTTCGAATAATCGAAACGAAAAGGTTTGTGAAAACGTCGTGTCGAGATTATTTATAAACTTTTCGAAGGTAAATCAAATGAGAAAAAAAAAAGAGAAAAAAACGTCGTTAAACTAAATACAGTAGAAACCGGTTGTAATGACCTTAAGTTTAGAGTCTCTGCAAAAATTATATATTATAATATGTACAAATTTGTATCGGTTTTTATGACATCTATATAATATAATGACTACACGGATGTTATGACGTTTATTTTTGGTTATTTTAGAAAAAATACTTTATCTATAATGACATTTATCATATGTACTGCATATATCGAAGCTAATGTAACTCCAAAGTGTCACAAACTAAAATAACAGATTATTTTAATATGTAAATTTTATGTTTTTTTAAAAATACTGAACAAATAATAATAGTAATTTGAATTATATCAGGGGTGGCCAAATTGTGGCTCGCGAGCTGCATACGGCTCTTGTCGTGATTGCATGTGGCTCACATTCTATTTTCAAAAACAATAATAATCTTATTTAATAGTATAATATTTTGTTTAAATTTTGAATTATTGCTTTAAGTGTGTACAATTTGAGTTTGAATTTGTATTGAAATTGTACAAATAACTGTTTTAGCATAAAGTTATACATGAATTATTGTTCAGATGATATACATTTTTTCAAATCTTTTATTTCCTTGAGTTTCTGATTTGGTTACATTGAAGTATGATCGACTCAGAGTTATTCTTTCTTAATGTGATGTTTAATTAAATATGAAAAAAATTTGGATTTGATTATTTTCATCATCGATTAAAATGATTCACAAGAAAATGTCGTTTCGAAGATTGATTTTAAATTACGTGCAATACGTGCACAATTATTGATGTTTGGGTTCTTCAAAATAAAGATATTCTTACAAAATTCCATTACAGAGTAAAGATTATTTTTAAACTTATTACACTAAAATTCTAAAATATCTATTCTGGGATTTGCCTTACAACTCTATTGCATATCAATATTTGGCATCTGTTTTGAATAACATACACTAAAAAAGAATTTAAAAGACTTTTTTGGCTCTTGATATAATTTTTATTTATCCGTGCGGCTCGTGAACATACTCATATTGGCCACCCCTGCTATATATTATATTGTATGTATTTTGATCACGATTTTGTAACAAAAATTGAACACATTTGTAATACATATAATATATAATGTTCATATAACTTAATTATCAAATTTTTAATTTTTTTTTTTTCATTTTGGTTATACCGACTATCGGTTATTATGACCAATTTTGACCGGTCACTTAAATATCATTATAAACGGTTTCTACTGTAATATACGAGTATAAGCGTCATATTCGGCCGGATGGAGACCGACTCTGTGCGAGCCGCGAAGTGGGAACGTCCGACCCCGGCCAAAGACAAAACAACTGACAATGGCGTACGTGTGGCGTTGTGTTAACAATATACACGTTAACACGCGGTGTCTGTAATTAAATTCGGTGTGTGCGAGTGCGATACGCGTACGAGTGAAATTAGACCACAATAGCCGAAAGCCCGGACGTCCACGATTATTATTGTAATTATACTTGCCTCGTTTCAAACGTAATAATAATAATTATTATTCTCCGCAAATATTATTATTAATATAATATTATGCAAATGTATTTCCGAATTATTATTATTATTATTATCATTTCAAAACGACACTGCAGACTGCGCTCTACCGAAAATCGGTCACGCGCACGAATCTCGCGTCGGTTCTCTACGGCGGCGCAGCGAATTGCCTAGAGATTTTTGCGATAAAAGTAATTTTTAGACTAATACTGTGTGGTGGAGCAGGTCGAGATAAACGATACTTTGTATCGTTGTGGAGAAATCATTTTTCAGATATTTTCAACAGTTTTTCCCAGCTCTGTGTACAAAATATATCTTGTTATGTACTGTAAATACTCAAAGCAAAATTTGTAATTGTCGCTAATATCGAATTCACTGTTGATCAGTCTCTACGCTGTTTTGAAATTTATGTTTTTAAAAACTCAAAAAATGTATATGACAGCTATAATTATTTATCACTTTCATTGTTATTCAGTGTCTCGAAAACCACACATAAATTTAACCAGTTTAGTTAGACCATGCGACAAACTACAGTCGATTTTCGTTTTTAAACATACATGACTTTCAAATTTTATTTTTAGAATTCAAAATGCTGCGCTTGGTATTTACCCAATTTTACCTCTATAACAACTACGTTTAAGTTAATTATAAAATTTTTTTTTTCAGGATAATCTTTTGGTGCAGAGTTCAGAAGAAATAAATGTACTCGATGAAAGAGTATAACCCAACGAGGTGAACCCATTGTGTTTAAAAGCTCTATTGACAGTAATTGACGGCATCGGCAGCAGAATAAGGTACGTTAATTTAGTTCAAACTCGATGTAATATTTACCATCATTATGAAACGTATAACTCTTTAATTGATACTTTGATGACGTCACAAATAAATCATTGTACGTTTATGGTTCGAATGATTTATTGCAATCATTTTAATAAAAAAAAAAACCTAACTACTAACAATATTGACCAGTGAGTGTGATTAAGCAAAATAATTTATGCGAAAATCACGTAATGTTATTTAAAAAAAAAAAATTGTATTTAAACGTTCGTTGCACGGCTAAGAACAGTTACCGTGAAAGTTATTCAATATAAAATAATTTTTGAAGGCTAACGTCATAACACGTTCTCATTTCATACACGTTTTATTTCTAAAGCTGTTTTAATGACTTATTCGAATAATTTTGACTTCATAGTTTAATAGTGTGTATGAGCATTTTTTTTTTTAAGCATAATTTCACGCTTTTTATGAAATTTTCAATTGATGAACATATAGGAGACCTGGCTTATTAATATTATTACATTAACCCAGTTTTAATACCTACTAGTGTTGATTTGACTTTTATCATCATTGATGGTGATAAAATTGTGAAATTATTACAGTTTAACACCGGGGCGAGTATAGTATTCATACCGTATTCACATAAATTAATGGTAAAACCTCAAAGTGCATAATATTATTATTTCGACTCATTAATATTGGGAAATCAAATTTTATGTCCAAAACAAAACCTTTACATTTCATAAATAACATATAATATCTCAAATGTAATCGTCTTGGCACGCGTGTGGTATGTGCGATTTAACCTATTGATAAAAATATGTTCATTACGACTGAGGTTTGGGTTGGTTATTAACCACACTGTTATAACTACTCGAAAACCTTATGTCATTTTAACCGGTGGTTGATGTTGTTTTTTTACAAAAAATCGGTTGTGATAACGGTCGTTACGGTATTCAATTGCGGGCGTCAGTCGAACTAAAATAAATGGGTGCCAGAAAAATCGAAAATTTTTAAAACAGTGTTAACAGGGAAGACGAAAGACAGAAAATCTTTCGCGCAGATAGAAAAATATTAATTAATTAAGTATAATATTTTATAAAAATCATATTCAGTACGCGTGTACTCAAAATAGAGTAATAAACGACAAATCATACTTCGCTTGCGCGATCGCATAATAAAAATAAGCTATTGAGTCATTTCCTATACTCGTGTACCCGAATTTCATAATATTATGTCACGTCCCGAACGCGGTGAGTCGCATTATATGTTAGAAATTTAATTTTTTTTTTTTTAATTTTGGAATTCGCATTCAAAGGAAAAGCGGTCAGAAGCTTTGTTGTATCACAGACAGTTGCCTGAAATTAAATATTATAAAACTTTGCGAAAAAAAAAAATTAAAAATCGATACGTTTTTTTCTTATATTATACGTACATATATAAACCATATACCAAATAATATATTATGTTCATGTAATAGTGGGCAAAATTCACTCTCCGTTATTGTTTTCGCGTAGATTTTCACGTAGATTGAAAATGAACCGGTAGTTTTAGAGAATTACCTAACTAATAACTACATAATATTATTACACTGCACGAATATTCTCGCGCGCAACCCGTATCTACTACACGACGACGACGGTTTACACTGCGGATAATATAAATTTTTTACACAAACGCGTATGTACCCGGGAGGCCCCAGGACGCAGTGGCGGTGTTTTTAACACCCAAAACCAACCACTGCGGGGACTCGGCTCGTGTAAACAGAACGGGCGTATTCTATGGTTGTACTGGGTATAACGACGGCGGCGCGTAGTAATGTTATTCCATTATTATTAATATACAAAGAGCGAGAGAGAGTGAGAGAGAGACATTAATTACGACGACCGTATACACTGGGCTACTGCGACCCGAGTGCCGAATAATGTATACACACACCCCAGTAAAACACAACGTCCGTTTTGTCGTACGTTACCGTATATACATAATGTATTATACGAATGGTGTCGTTCTCGCATGTACGCGCGGGTTTAGTGCCGCGTGTACGTGTTGTCCTATATTAATATGTTAATCACATTATACCCGTCACGGCGTCGCCTTTGCCCTCGCGCGCACATTTATCGGGTTATTTTTTCGTTTTTTTTTTTACTGCAAATTATTTCTCCCCCGGGGAGCCGAGCCGGAGTAGTGGATGATCGCCATTTCGGACACCGTCACCACCGCCGGACGTATTTTATCGTTATTATTATTATTATTATTATTAGCATCCGCCAGTATTAGAGTACTTCCATCTACCTGCGGGTCGCAAATTATAATACCAAATATTTATTATTGTTCTCTCGTCAAACGTAGTATATTATCAAACGCCCGAATTATCATGACGGTGCGACGAGAAACGGAGAAAAAAGGACTCGATCGCGACTACGATCGAATATGGCCTCCGTTGCTCGAGAGGCAGCTTGCGAGGGGAAGACAGGGAGAAGAGAAACGTCTGGAGACGCGTTTTCTATTTTACTAACGAGTTTGTGTTTCATTAATTTTTTTTTTTTTTTTCAACGGTTTTTAATCAATTGATTGTGCGTGATTTTTTGATTTTTTTTTTTTTCGTCACTTGCCCGTACAAACGCCATATTATTATCGTTTGATACGATGCTACGACTCGAAATCGTTTTTTTTTTTCTGCTTCGCGTCTTATAAGCTTATCCGATATGCGGTAACACGATTACGCGAACGGTTTACAATCA